>JAODAL010040056.1:0-37333 GCA_025379985.1 Phyllomedusa bahiana
TAACCGCCAAATGACAAGCCTTTCCAACGCACACATTACTTGGTGGAGTTGTAGTGAAACCCATCCTTACCATATTCTTGGCGGACTTGCGTAACCAGATGCTGAAACAATCTGTGGTTTCTGTTCTTCAGATCCGCATACCGCTTGCAGATCTGCACCGGAGTGTGCTGGGTCCCGTAGCGGCTATGAAGGTCCTCGGCCAACCGCTGCACTATGGTCCCCTTGCACACATTGCGCTGCCTCGGGGGCAAACTGTCATATTTTTCATGGCGCAGGAACCAGACCATATACAGCAGCTCATCAGGGCTGAAGAGGGCCCGAGTCCGGCCTTGTGGCCTTCATGCACTTGGCTGCACAGTAGCTGTAGAAGGTTACAAAGGAGGATGTTAGTTACATGGGTTCTCTAGGTAGGTAATCACCAATTAACTAGGTGTCCTAGCTAATCTGTGCCAGCCCAAATATAATCGAGGCGAGCTAGTGTGTGTCCTGTATTGCTGATATTTCCCCCAAATACTGTAATGAATTGTGTGTGTAGTTAATCCAGACAGTACTGTAAGCTCCCATGGATGCCAGACCCAAATGTTGGGGTTTCAGCTCCAACGTGGGTGATGGGTTGAGGTGAAACTAATTGTTTTTCTGTACTTCTATTAATGAGCTGACAGCAGGGACAGACATCACAATGGTTGTTGGAAGGTCACCTTACCCCCAAAGTCAAGGGTACAGTCATATGAAAAAGTTTGGGCACCCCTATTAATCGTAATCATTTTTAGTTCTAAATATTTGGGTGTTTGCAACAGCCATTTCAATTTGATATATCTAATAACTGATGGACACAGTAATATTTCCGGATTGAAATGAGGTTTATTGTACTAACACAAAATGTGCAATATGCATTAAACCAAAATTTGACCGGTGCAAAAGTATGGGCACCCCAACAGAAAAGTGACATTAATATTTAGTAGATCCTCCTTTTGCTAAAATAACAGCCTCTAGTCGCTTCCTGTAGCTTTTAATCAGTTCCTGGATCCTGGATGAAGGTATTTTTGACCATTCCTCTTTACAAAACAATTCAAGTTCAGTTAAGTTTGATGGTCGCCGAGCATGGACAGCCCGCTTCAAAGTCTCCCCCAGATGTTCAATGATATTCAGGTCTGGGGACTGGTCGGCCATTCCAGAACATTCTAATTGTTTCCTCTGCATGAATGCCTGAGTAGATTTGGAGCTGTGTTTGGGATCATTGTCTTGCTGAAATATCCATCCCCGGCGTAACTTCAAATTCATCACTGATTCTTGTACATTATTCTGAAGAATCTGCTGATACTGAGTTGAATCCATGCGACCCTCAACTTTAACAAGATTCCCGGTGCCGGCATTGGCCACACAGCCACAAAGCATGATGGAACCTCCACCAAATTTTACAGTGGGTAGCACGTGTTTTTCTTGGAGTGCTGTGTTTTTGGGACGCCATGCATAACGCCTTTTTGTATGACCAAACAACTCAATCTTTGTTTCATCAGTCCACAGGACCTTCTTCCAAAATGAAGCTGGCTTGTCCAAATGTGCTTTTGCATACCTCAGGCGACTCTGTTTGTGGCGTGCTTTCAGAAACGGCTTCTTTCGCATCACTCTCCCATACAGCTTCTCCTTGTGCAAAGTGTGCTGTATTGTTGACCGATGCACAGTGACACCATCTGCAGCAAGATGATGCTGCAGCTCTTTGGAGATGGTCTGTGGATTGTCCTTGACTGTTCTCACCATTCTTCTTCTCTGCCTTTCTGATATTTTTCTTGGCCTGCCACTTCTGGGCTTAACAAGAACTGTCCCTGTGGTCTTCCATTTCCTTACTATGTTCCTCACAGTGGAAACTGACAGGTTAAATCTCTGAGACAACTTTTTGTATCCTTCCCCTGAACAACTATGTTGAACAATCTTTGTTTTAATAATAATAATCTTTATTTATATAGCGCCAACATATTCCGCAGCACTTTACAGACATTACACATTAAAAGAACTTACAAATGAGACACGAGGTATGAGAACCCTGCTCACAATCTATTATGGTGTATGGGTGAGACAAAGGGTTAAGAAGTGCAAGGTTTACAATGGTCCAGCCATGTTACATAAATAGGGGGTGGTTTACATAAAAATTGGGTGACCCTGCCACCCTGACAGTACATCTATATACAGATAAGTGCCTGTGAGTGCCCAAGTGCAGGGAGTGACAGATGTGTGTGATAGCAGTTAGGGATCTTGGTGGGCCAGACCGAGAAGATGTATTTTCAGGGCCCTCTTAAAACTGTGAGGGTTGTGAATGTGCCTGATCGGCCGCGGTAGCATATTCCAGAGAATTAGCGCTGCACGTGTGAAATCTTGGAGACTGGCATGAGAGGTTCGAATGATTGAGGAATGTAGTCTGATATCATCAGCAGAGCGGAGAGCACGGGTAGGGTGGTAGACAGAGATGAGGGAGGAGATGTAGGGAGGAGCAACACTGTGGAGAGCTCTATGTGTGAGAGTGATGAGTTTATATTGTATTCTGTACTGAATAGGCAGCCAGTGCAGTGACTGACACAGGGTAGAGGCATCAGTATAGTGGCTGGAAAGAAAGACAAACCTGGCTGCTGCATTCAGGACAGATTGCAGAGGGGAGAGTTTGCAGAGAGGGAGACCAATAAGCAGGGAGTTGAAGTAGTCAAGAAGAGAATGAATAAGAGCAACAATGAGGGTTTGAGCTGTTTCCACAGTGATAAAAGTACGGATTTTGGAGATGTTCTTGAGGTGCAGATGACAGGAGCGGGCAAGGGATTGGATATATGGGGTGAAGGACAGATTAGAATCTAGTATTACCCCAAGACATCGGGCCTGTTGCCTAGGTGTTATGGTGGTGCCACACACTGAGACAGAAATGGCAGGGTAGGGTTGGTTAGAAGATGGTGAAAGACAAGAAGTTCGGTTTTAGTGAGGTTTAGTTTCAGATGGAGAGAGGACATGATGTCAGAGACAGCGGACAGACAGTCACTGGTGTTTTGTAGCAGGGCAGGAGTGATGTCCTGGAGGCCAATGGTGCTGGGCATGGTGAGGAGAAGGTGGTGATCCACAGTGTCAAATGTTTTCAGATCATTTGAGAGTTGTTTTGAGGAGCCCATGATGCCACTCTTCACAGGAGATTCAAATAGGAGAACAACTTGCAATTGGCACCTTAAAGGGGTTTGCCACCATGTAATGTTGACGTGGGAACCTCCAAATGGGTATTTAATCACTTTTCAAATATATGTGATTAAAAAAGTGAAAACTCTGAGAGCTAAAGCATTTCTCAACCCCCCTTGGTTACCACAAAGCGTCCTCTAGTCACGACCCAGGAGCTGAAATGCCGCGCTTGCGTGAATCACTTACTATCTGATGACAGGCAGAATGAATGGTATTTTAAGGCACAGTGTAGCAATATGTTTTATTTTGTATACAGAATAACTAGCTGTAGTTTTATTAGATCCCTGCTTTATCTGATGAAGAAGCTTTCAATCTGCTGTTTAGAAAAGGTGTTCTCTTTTGTATACAGAATTCACAAGTTATAGTTTGATTATTTGAGTGAACATGTCACAGGATCCCCTTATGCAGGCTCTGTGCTCTGGCTGTGTGTGTCTGTGAGTGTCTCTGTCAGCTCCGTGATTTGTTTACATTACATTAGCATCTTAGCAGATAAGGCTCTTCCTGACAGTGCCGCCTGAGGCTCTGTGTCTTGCTGTATTGAATCCACTGTTGTACTGTTTATTAGTTCACTTAAGTTTTGAGACGCTCCCTTTGGATTCCTCCCTCCCCTCTCTCCACTGCAGCTTCATGACTCAGCGTGATTTGTTTACATCTTGCTCTCATGCTGAACGGAGGTCAGTACTTGGTCTGGTGGCAAATCCCCTTTAAATACCTTTTCTCATCATTGGATACACCTGGCTATGAAGTTCAAAGCTCAGTGAGGTTACAAAACTAATGTTGTGCTTCAGAAAGTCAGTAAAAAGTAGTTAGGAGAATTCAAATCAATAAAATGATAAGGGTACCCATACATTTGCACCGGTCAAATAGTGCTTTAATGCATATTGCACATTTTGTGTTAGTACACTAAACCTCATTTCAATCCGGCAATATGACTGTGTCCATCAGTTATTAGATTTATCAAATTGAAATGGCTGCTGCAAACACCCAAATATTTAGAACTAAAAATGATTACGATTAATAGGGATGCCCAAACTTTTTCATATGACTGTACCTCACATGAAGGAAAGTTTGCATAATACCAGAAAGATGGGGACATTCTGGGTCACAGTCGAGTTAACTGATCCTGGGGTAGTTTTGCCACAAGGTCCATAACAAACACCACACTCGTGTGTCACAGCCTGCATGTTCCACTGCACACCGGAGCCTGTGGCCCCACAGTGCAATAGTTGGTCGGAAAATGTGTTGTGTCTGCAAGGTGGTGAAGTGTTCTTGCTGTAAGTTGGATCTTGGTTCTTTTGGATGTGGGTGACCTACCGACACCACTTGGTCCTGCTGCCTCCATTTCGGTGCTTTGGGCTGGTTGTGAGGTGTGGGGTTTTCCGAATGTTCTGCTTGCAACTTTAAAAAAAAAAAAAAGGGCAAGTCAGGTTCACCAATAGCTCATAGACAGACACATCATCAGAAATACAGAGTGAGTTTTGTTTGCACACAGGCCTTGTTTCAAAGTCGGTGCAATCTTTGCCCTAGGGCCCATCCCTCACTAGCTGATTGCAGTCATGTGGCAATGTGACAGAACTTCATTCACAAAGGCAATGAAACCGTGCTTTTTGGGCCACTTCCTTGGAATGTGGCTTTGGGGCCATGTTGGGTTCTCAAATGGAAAAACTTAGGCCCTGTCTAGTGTCCCCAATGGCAGTGTCAAGAGAAGGAAGTGGACAGATCATTGTGGGCGTGTGATACGGGCCGCTATTATGCGCTGTCAATGTAGCCTTAAATCCCGCTGGCCTCATCAAACGGAATGGTGCCTGTGCACCCTCCAAATCAAAGTATGCGCTATTAAGCAGGTACTTGCCAAACAATGTACATATTGTTCCACATACTTGGCGCTTAGGCTATGTCTACACTGCCCTTAAACACTGGTGTGGTTTCTGGGTTTGTGGGTTTCAAAAAACGCAGGAAAAACAACTGTAAAGAGCTGCCATACACTTCAAATATAAACACGTCCTGCTGTCTACACTGAGGTTGTTTTTTCAGCTCCTTGAGTTTCCGTATAGTGTTTTGCAACATGTTCTAAAAACCCCAAAGCCGGGTGGAACATTTACTACCGGAGTCTAGGTAAAGTGGCGGACGTCTTTGTCAGCCTTTTTTTGGCGCATCCTCTCGGCTTTTTTTTGGCACTATTTTTCTCGTAAAACATGCCCAGTGGACCCACGGCCCACCGATATTGGGCCTTATTAAAAGGGGATACCTTATCACATATCTAGCCAAGTGTCTGATGTGTCCTTGTTGGTACCTTTTGTACGCAAATTATGATGCTTTGGTCAACAAACATTACTTGGCTATTCATATATGTTTACCTCCAGAGACGTTTGGTTCGGATTTTGGCGTCCGAAACGGTTTGGTTGCTGGTTTGTTGGGGAGAATCATTTGCGTCACCAATTTAGGCGCTAATAAAGTTACGTCGCTCCTGAGGCCAAATAGACGTTGGTTTATGGATTTTGGGTTCAGAGTCCGTTTATTACCAGAATTTGGCTCGAAAATCCGGGGCTTTAATTTTAGAGCTCAAAACAAAGTTACGCCAAGTTGTTTTGTGCCCTAAACCATGCAACAAAGGAGGCTTGCCGGCCCATCACTTTAAAGGGGTTGTCTCACTGCATTGATTCACTTTACCTCAGTCCCGTTTTCTTAGTTTCGCTTTCAATTCAGGAGTCTGTTTACAGGCTTCTACTAGGCTGCAGTAGAAGCCAGGTCTGTAACTATAGCAACCAGTGCTGGCAGCCTATCAGGAGAGATCAAACAGGTCTGTAGCTGTAGCGACCTGAGGAGCTGATGCAGTCCATACAAGAGGGGGTATCTCAGAATAGGTAGGACACTGTTAATGGACACATATTGCAAAGTGACTTGTTTTTTCAAGATCTCTAACATAAAAAGCAATCCTTGTAGTGAGACAACCCCTTTAAAACACGTATTTGGCCCACCAAACGCTACCTATCTTTGGTGACGCAAAAATTCTAAAACCAACGACAACAGGACATATAAATGCAATGATGTGCTTTAGATCCCCTTTGGTAGGGTGGATTAATATCCATTGGCGTCATTATGCCCACATCAAAATACCGGCTTAAAGACAAGGCAAGAACGCACCAAACAAGGCAAAATGCGGACACAAACGGTCGTTTTCAACAGGCAGTGGACACAAAAATGAGTTACAGAAACGTTTCAGTAAGTTGCTTGATGGACGGTTTTCCCCAACTGCAGTGTAGAAATAGCCTTACTCATCTTGGCTGTGAACCAAAGGGACAGGTGGGGCGGCAATCAGGATTCAATTTGCCCTGTGCACTGCGCTTGGCCACACTTCACTTACTGTTCCAAATTTCTCTAATCTCTCACCTGGGTAGGTTGTTTGTGTGATTTATACTGTATGTATTTGAGAGGGTCATGTGATCCGCCAAACAATGCAATGAATGAGGCGCCAACCTAATTCCCAAAACAGCTGCATCGGGTGCCACTGCGCCTACAGTGGGCGGCGCAAAGTCAACGCAAGCCTTCTGGGTAATGTTCAGCCAGCATATAAAGGCGCCCTTTGCGCTGCGCCTTTCTATGCATCTTGCGCTTATAATCAGAGAGAAGGCGCGGCGAAAGGACGCAACTGCAGTACTCGGTATGTACCCACAGCCGGTTCGTCCGTGTCAACTTAAGTTTGCTTAATGCTTGTTAGACTCGGCCTCAGCGGACACAGGCAAGCGTGAGTCAATTACTATGGTATGCAACACGCATTGCCAAACCATGGGTAAGGATGGGATGCAGTAGCCACACCTGGGCGGTAGAAGGGCGCATCTGCACCTCTACTCTGGGGCGCCAGTTGAATGAATAGGACGCACGAGCCACGCTTCGGCGGTAGAAGTGCGCATCTGCGCCTCTACTTTGGGGCGCAATTTTGAATGAATGACATGGGATGGAACGCAGTAGCCAGAATAGCTGGCATGGGATGTGATGCAGTAGCATGAATGCCTGGGATGGGACGCACGAGCCACTCCTCGGCGGTAGAAGGGCGCATCTGCGCCTCTACTGTGGGGCGCAATTTTGAATGAATGACATGGGATGGAACGCAGTAGCCAGAATAGCTGGCATGGGATGGGACGCAGTGGCGGCTCAATGCGCCCTATTGTTCACACGGCTTATTTCAGAACGGATTGGCCGCCGTATTTACGATGGTAAATCCGTTCTGAAATCAGTTACAAATAAGTAACTGGCCGATGTACATTGATTTCAATGGAAATATGTGTCGTCGTTCAGACAACACGTATTTCCGTTCCGGATTGCGGCCGCAGATTGCAAACACAAATCCGTCCGGAAAAACAATGTGCATGTCACTTATTTCGGACGGATTCACCCCATATATGACTGGGGATGGTGAATCCGTCGGGAAATCAGTGCCAAATACGTGCCACACTTAGTATTTCAAACTGATTTTCAACTGATTTCGGGACGGATTTACAATCGGGAATCCGACATAAATCAGTTCTGAAATAAGCCGTGTGAACTTCCATTCTGGGGAGCAAGTACCAATGGCAAAAGGGCACACATTGAACATTGTCAACCAACACAATATTACATGCCTCCAAGAGTGTCACAGGTGTAAATTGGTCCCCCCAAATTACATACGGTTTCTTCCCAAAGAGCAACATTTCACACTTTACTGTGGGCAACACTCCTGGATAAGCTAACAACTACAGATGTAATTTGTGGGGACAACTAAATAAGCCTTTATTTTTATTTCAGGACATGGAGATCGGGGCATTAGCTGCTGTCGTGGCTGTCGTCCTGGACCAACCCGTTGACCACGGGTTTTTGTTAACACAGCTGGGATCAGTCCCTGATGGTGCACGAGATGGACATTTCTGAAGTGGCAAGCTTTTCTGTTTTGGGTCATGAACTCGGAATGGGCTTTGGGAAGGGATCGGATATGGGCACAGTTGACTCAGGCAATCACCGGAGGGAAGCTGCCTTGCTGGCCAAAGGCAGGTTCCAATGGCTGTTGGTCAGCCTGTTCTAAGGGAAAATATGGGGGCTGGCGACCCAAGGGCACATTGTTATTGATAAGGTGTGAGTGGACTTTAAGTGGATTGTGTCATACCAAAACGGTGTGCCACACAACACAGGAAGGACCCCCATGCCAGGGACTACAGGAAAGTAAGGAGTTTGGGCATTGGTGGGCTAGCTTGTGATGTTTGGCTTTGGTGGAGGCAATGTTGAGGCTTGTCAACCAGCTTCTGAAGACAGGGAGGCTTCAGGCGGAATTGCAAGCTGATATCTGCTTGCCACCACTCCAAACACTGCCCGAAGGTTCGTGGGTGTCAGTGTTATCTGGGGGCACGAGGTCTGGCCCAAATCACACTAGTGGCCCCAACTCCCTGTGCTAGGAAAGTAACCAAGTGTGCTTTCTGGTTTGTACCCAGACAGCTTTGGGAGTGTTCAAGCACAGTTGATGTTTTTTTGCCAGGCCACTTTGTCACCCACATGTGTATTTGGATAATAAAAATTAAAAAACACTTATTTGTTGTTGTGATTTTTACATTACATGTACTACTTTGCCAAGTATGTGCTTTGGACATAGTGGTGATCGAGAGGCCAAAACTTTGCTCAACACATCACACATTTTCAAACATTGGGTGTTGGGTGTAAAAAGTTTTTTGGGGAGATAGCTGACATTTTGCTAACACACCCAAGGATGCTCTAGTTCCTAATTGGTCAATAACCTAATCCAAAGCCCAACCATAGGTCGCCAGACTAGCTCCACACAACCAACCACGGTTTTGGTCACCCCAAAAAACCAAGGATGCACACTGTCACATACATGGGTCTGAAATGGATCGGGGTCTGCCTGGCCCAATTCAGCACACAGCATTGTTTTTGTGGGCCCAAAAGCTTCAGTTAGTTTGTAAATCTCCTATCTTGGCCACATCCAGTAAGGCTTTCACACTTAGACAGTGGTCAAACATATCTAAAAGATCTGAGGTGAGCAAATAATAAATACCAGGCGTCAATTGCCCCAAGATAGTCGTCTGTGTGTCGAATGTGAACGCTGAGGCATTTAGAAAAGGGGAATAACACCAAGGAACACTCACCCATCCCAAGTATGGCCGACATCTATGAAAACTGACAGTCGCCAATTCCCTTTTTGGCCAATAGCAACCAATCAGGGCATCCATTTCATTTCATATAGTGCTTGGGACAACAGAGAGTGGCACTCGGACTGGTTGCTAGGGGCAACAAAGTGGTTGATGGACTGAGTCAGGTTTCATACATGTCACCCACTGATTTGACTACTGTAAGGATAAACATTACAGCGAATATTGTGAACAGTACAGTCATCTGTTGGTACCACAAAACGAAACAGTTAAACGGTAACAGGTTTTATTGCACAATTACATAGTAATATCCAAAGACGCCTTGCTTAAAACAAAAATCACGTCACCAGGAAGGGCAAAGTGTGTAGTGCAAGAAATATGCTTGGGTCAAACCAATAAGGGAAGTCCGCTTGCAGATTTGGTAAATACTTGCTTCCAATCCTTGAGGTGTAACAGCTTGAAGGACCAAACACAGTGAGCGATCCACATGTTCACAACCCAAGGCAAGAAAACACACAGTGAAAGTCACCCCTCAAGTCAACTATGGGGGAGTTTGGCCATTTGTAGTTGGTAACATTTGAGGTGCTTGGCACACAGTTGAGCCAGAAACTATGTGCCCATCTACCACGACAAGGTGACCTCATTTCAAATGGGACCCTACACTAACTCCCCCCCACCCACAAAAAAAAAAAAACACACCTGAGCCACTGGAAAAAAGCAAAAAATACATGCACCAACATAGCTTCTGCTGGCACATGTTAGATATGGGTTCCTCATTTCTTGCGACGACGGCTTGGTTCTTGGGCCGGCACGCTCTTGGCCCTTCTTTTTCCTCCTTTTTTGGCACGTGTGGCCGAGCCCCAGCCCCAGGTGACAGGCTCATCTCCTCCTCCCCATCCACTGGCAAGGGGGCTGATGAAGAAGTCGATGGAAGTGGCGAAGAGGGTGCCTGTTGGACGAGCGGCACCGCCTCCATCTCAATGGTTAAATCTTCCCACTGCGTAGCTACAGAGGATGTTTGAAGCCGGGATGTAGTGGGGGCTACAGTCCCCGATCCAGAGGCATCCACAGCAACTGGCTGCAAGCTAGGATATAAGTAATGGGATATGTGCCCAAGCTCCCGAGCCACTCGCTCATTTGGACGGACCATTCTAACCAGGACCTCCAGCAATTGTTGCCACCTGGCCTCCGTGCGCTCTTCACTCTGAGTCAGCAAAGTGATAATACGTGGCAGAAGCTCTGCATTAGAATTGGGAAGCTGGGCTGTTGGTGGGCGGCTCAGGTGGGCAGCTTCCCCAGCACTGGACTCTTCACCAGGCTGCTCCGCAGATGCTGCTGAAGGAGCAGGCACTGGATCTGCAATCATTGGTTTTCACACCACCAAGAAAGAAAGGAGAGAAAATATATTAGCACAAAACATTCAGGGATGTGACATGGCAGACAATTAGGCACAGACATTATTCATTTGTCACTTAGGTCATCAAGGAGCAAAGTATGTGAGTGGACCAATGTCCTATCCAAGAAATACACACATGGCAGTATGACCAAACCCAGACGATTGCTATTAAAGGATGAAGGCACCTTCAACAATTAAGGGGGAATTTGGAGTGAAACCCAGTGGTTGAGGTGGGGAGGTGAGTTCAGTGGACGGTCTGCAGATTCAACAAACACACTTCTACACGGACATGTTTGGGGGGCAAAGCCACCAAAACATTAAACAGGTTGGAAGTTCGGTGTTCTTTATTTAAAAGGGGAATGGGGGGGTGAAAAATTAGCTGCAATGGTGGGCTGTGACACTACATCGAGCTGACACAACCTCAGGAGCCGTTTCCAAACGCTAGGTTGGCCGAATCGGGAACTGCCCTCACATTAACCTGTATTTATTGCCAGCTAACTACGTTCACAGGTCAAAGTGGTGTGTGAAGGGATTTCCAAAAAAAAGACAAAATACCAGAGTTGAACAGCCCGGATAGAATTTACACAGACATGTTTGCTTGGCTGACAAAACACTTTCAACAAGGGGCCAACAACTGCAGGTCCAAACGGCAGTTAATGTGTGGACCCTGGAACAAGTCACCAAACTGCACAGTGTGAAACACTTATGCATCTGGGACAAACAGCTTGGTAAGTATATTATAAAGAGAATTGGTAGTGCACACCTTAGGGGAAAAGTAGGCAAGGAGGGTGCAAAATGGAAAGGGACCTTCGTCCAATAAACTAATAAAAATATATCCACTGCACACCAATCAAGTTCAATGCAAAATTATATATATATTTATTGTGACACTAGAAGGGAGGTCATCTATATCATTACAAAAAACATACTCAGTTGGTATTGTACATAAATAATAGATGTTGTAGATTTAGCGACGTTTCGGCAATGAGCCTTTATCAAGCAAACATCTGAAATATGATATAAGAAAAACATATTAATACATGAGTACAAATAATGATATAAAAACATATAGGGGAAAGAAGAGAAGAGAAAAAAAGGGTGGAGAAAGAAAAGGAAAGGACCAAGGGAAAGAAAGTGATTAGGGAAATGAAAGGCGTGAGAATAAAAGCAACCTAAGAAGATGATAGAGGGTAAGGAAGGTGGGCACAACCGAGGCAAGGAAAGGTACCACGTCTCGGAGTGCTGAGTGTAAGTTGGCGTGTAGTGGCACGGAATGATCGGAGGTCTGCCCTCACTAGTCTGTCACATAAGTTTTTATCCCTTTTATGGCATTGTAGGGGTGGGTTCTGAAATTCTGGTATGTCAGGGTAAGAACTTGATAAGATAGACCAATGTTTGCAGATGATGTGATGTACTTTGGGTATAAAGGGGTGACGTCAGTGTCCCTACCAGGGCGGTCAGGTCTACACGCCAACTTGCACTCAGCACTCCGAGAGGTGGTACCTTTCCTTCCCTCGGTTGTGCCCAGTGCTCGTCTGTCTCTAAAGGCAGTTTTCTTTACCCATCCCCTCACTGGACGCCAATTTCCTATTTAAGGATTTTTTTTTCACTTGTCTCTCCAATTATGTCATTTATCTACTTAAATGTCCATGCGGACTGGCCTACGTAGGCCAAACTACCCAGGCGGTCAAAGACAGAATCTCCAAACATAAATCTACCATCCGCTGCAAAGAAGTTTTGTTACCGGTTCCGGCACATTTTGTTGAACACAATCATCAACCATCCCAGTACGTTTAAATCATAGAAAAAAATTCCAAAATTTCCCGGGGTTTTGGCGGTGACCGCTTTTCCAAATTTAATTAAAAAGAGCGCACTGGATTCTACCTGAAAACCCTGAACCCACGGTCCAATCGTGAAAATGATTAGTATTTGATTCCCGTTTTGTTCTACTCATGTCTTAATTCTAATTTTATATTTTATTCTGTATTGCATTCTTCATTTTGGCTCTATATCTCTATCATAACCCACACAATTGATATCCTTATATTGTGATGTATCATGTTTGTTATATTCGAGCACCATTTTACCCCCTTTTAATATATTTTTTATTTAAGATGAAAATGATTGTCTACACACTGTTGGTAACGCCGTCTTTTGTGCCTTTTCATCTTTTTCTATATTTCTTAACCTTTTCTAATTTATATCTGTTTTTTTTTACTTGTCTTACTTACACCTTGTTCATCCCCCCTTTTTTTTTACATTTCCCCTCTTTGTTACCTTTTTTTTCTTTTTCCCTGCACGCCTCCCCCTTTCACGCTGGGCCCCTGCACCTTTGCTACTCCACACCCCTTTTCGCTTACTCTGCCTTACATTTCCATTCATAATGTTGCTTCTATAGGTCCTTTTACCCCTATCTCCCGTTTTAGACACTGCGCATGCGCGGGCTTCCGACGCATGCGCACGGTCAACGTACGTCTTCCTTGCCCTCTCTTGCGCCCTTTCTTTCACTGCGCAGTTGCGGGAGTCTTCGGCAAAGGCGGGGCCTTTTTTTTGGGGTCCGCACGCCGGACATTACGGGACTTTTTCTCCCCGCCCCGGGGGTCACGTCCAGCTTCTCCTATGCCCTGGTAAGCTTCTCCTTGGTCTGCTCTTCCACCACCCCATATCTTCTTTGGCCTTTTACTCATCATTTGTTTTATTCCCTTTAGATGCCGTTTAGCCCCCTTTTTTGGCTGCTTTATTTTGTGGTATTCCCTCCCTGCTCGCACAAGTAGCTCTTTTTATTTAGACAAACCCCTGATCTTTTCTCCTTGCCCTCTGATTTGCCAACTCCTTTGTACTTATTTTTTGCTACTCACTCTCCATTACACTCCAGTGAGTTTACACACATATTACACTCCTACCTGCTTTACCATATTTCTAATTATGATACTCATCCACTTCTTCCCTTCATTCTAGCCTCTTTGGTTTATCACATTGCCATCATTACTACTACTCTCAACATCACTCTCCTCAGCCCTCTAGGTAAGTCTCTTTGCACCTTCCTTACCCTCTATCATCTTCTTATGTTGCTTTTATTCTACGCCTTTCATTTCCCTATCACTTACTTTCCCTTGGTCCCTTTCCTTTTCTTTCTCCACCCTTTTTTTCTCTTCTCTTCTTTCCCCTATATGTTTTTATATCATTATTTGTACTCATGTATTAATATGTTTTTCTTATATCATATTTCAGATGTTTGCTTGATAAAGGCTCATTGCCGAAACGTCGCTACTCTACAACATCTATTACTTTATGTACAATACCTACTGAGTATGTTTTTGTAATGATATAGATGACCTCCCTTCTAGTGTCACAATAAATATATATAATTTTGCATTGAACTTGATTGGTGTGCAGTGGATATATTTTTTTATTAAACAGCTTGGTAAGGCCAGGAAAGGAGTAAATGTACACAACAGGCATTTAGCAAACCAGAATTAGGGCAATTTCAAAACCACAAACATACTACGTTAACAATCATAGAGTCCGCGCAATTAGCAGCACATGTGGAAGTATAATGACAGCATGCGAAACACGTGTCTTACAATAAAATAAACTATATACTAAGGAGGTTCACGCTCATCTCAGTAGCATAAGCATATTTGGGTTCACTGTGTAGAATAATATTGTTTAAGTATATTTATACTCTGCACAGCTTAGGGATTGTTTTGTGCTAAATAGGGGTATTTATTTACATATATACAAGCATAGCGGTTTTAGCTTCTATCAATAGGAAATGCACAAAGTTCAACAAGCATTATCAAACAGGTGTTTTACAAGAAATATGGATGTCATAAACTAGACGACGTTTCGGCACGTGCCTTTTTCAAGAGACATCCACTATAGAAGGATAAGAATATGGCATGAAAATGTCACCTGTAGAACGGGGTGTATGCAAAGTAATAGGAATATCAAAGGCACGGTAGGTATCCGGTAATCACGTAGGGGCGGCCAGGAAGTAAGCCAATAGGGGCTGAGGGTGGGAGCAATGTGCGAGGCGTCCGGAGGCTAAGGTGCTATGCCGGTGAATAAATAAATTAAAAGCCAAGATTAACAACAAAGGACAGCCTTAGGTGTGAAAACTGACGGCAGTAAGATGGCTTTTGTTACCCATAGCAAGGCGAGTTCCAATTTAGGTCTCTCAAAGCACAGTATGAACTGAAACATGAGGACAGATTGGTCACTATGCGCAACTAAGACATTATCACTGTTAGCCAGTTTACAGACATGGTGGCCCTTAGAAGGTACCTGATAAGAGTGTGTTCACATAGAAGGAGCCAACCAACACAACAGCCCATAGGATATGCTCCACTTGTGAGACCTATCAGGTCAAGATACACCCACCCTCCACAACCCAGAAGATCCTTCAAGCAGCCCTCAAGACTATTTCAACTTACCGGTGTGAAGACACAGGGTATCGACGGCTCCAACACCTTGGACCTGCTCGGGGGCAAAGGTGGCAGCCACCTGCCGATCCAAGGCATCAAAGCCGGGGTCACCACCAGTCTGGGCCGCTTCTTGACGCGCCGCCGAACATCATACCAGCGCTTGCGGCAATGGTTGGCGGTGCGCCGCTCAACCGCCTCAGAGTTGACAAGCTCTGTAATGGTGCGCCACAACCTGGTCTTCTATGCCATGGGAACATGCTCAGAGAGCCGGCCAAACAGTTGGGAATGAGTGGCCAGAATCTGGTGCAAAAGAAAAAACTATGGTCAAGACAAGCACTTACACCCATGCAATTGAGTGCGATCAACTGGCAAGAACCAGTGTTTGCTACAATGAGGCTGATAATGGCTAACACATATACGCAAGCTAACAGCAGAGGCAGAACTGCCGTTAATGGGGAAAGAAACACTACAAAGCTCACGACACACTATATCATGATTAGACTTCATCTAAACTGCAGCACTTCTTCTAAACACAACTTCTCTGGAGGCCCCACAGAAATAAGGCGCAGTGAATACACCCCCCCAATACTTCCCACATACCATAACCCCAAGTATGGGTGGAAGGAGGGAGGCCCCATCCCCAGCTACCCAACATAGCACCCTTTCGGACACAAATAAGCGATTGGAGAAACATTACCCAAAGCAGTCAGTATGTAGCTAGTGGCAACTAGTTGGCAGCTGGACACATCACTTACCTCCTCAATCAGAATCTGATTCTCCATGGCAGAAAAGTTGCGACTCTTGCTGCGCCCTGCCCCTTGCGACTCCACTGAGGCCCCAGAAGAGCCGAGAGGAGAAGCTCGGCGACGAGAGGCAGCAGATGGAATAGAGCCGCAGGTGGAATAATGGCTGAGGAGCCAGACCGCTGAGACTCATGTGGGGAGCGAGCATAGGAACAAGACGGCTGGGGATCACTGTGGTCTGTGTCCCTATTAGAAGATGCAGGTGGCGGATGAGGCCGGTCCCGACTCCTGAGCACCTCCATAACCTCATCCACCAAATGCAGTGGAATATTGATGGGCAAAAAATCTCGCCTAGCAGGTTCCATTGCAGCTGGGAATCCTCCTATTGAATAGAAGGCAGCAACAACAGGTGAATATTACGACTTATTTATATACAGTTGAGGCGCATTACTAATGTGTCCAAGTCCCGCAGTGCGCCTCACACACTGGCGAGGTGCGGTGGAGTTTACAACGAACGTATGAGCGCACCTCGGGCGCCGACATACATGAGGCGCAGCTTTCGCTTGAAATCGGGCGAAAAAGTGCGCTCCGACGCGGCGAACTTCATACACGTCGCCCATGGAATTTAGCTGGAAAGCTGTGGGGAAAATAACAATTTTAGAAATTTGTAAAATAGCACAATCCTAAAATGTCCAATATTTTTAAGTTAACTTTTCACATATTCCAGCTAAAAATAATTATAACATGTAATGTAGAATGTAGTACTGTCTAATGGAAAGGCAAAATTTTGCATACCTCCTGAGTCCTGCATTAAGCTGGCCGATATGGCCCCTTTGGTTCCAGAAAATGTTGATAGGTTGGACCCAATACTTTCTTCTTCTGTGTCGTTCCATTCTTTCCTAAAATATAAGATGACAATGAAGAATTAGGGAAACAAACTTTTAATTTAAAATTATTTCTATCTTTTCAATTGCAAAACGTAATTTCTATCTTTTCACTTGCAATACATTACCGTACAAGTCTTTTATAAACAGCCTTAGAACCAACAATTGCAATAAGTTTACTGTCAAATACATAAAAAGGCTCTGTCAATAATCAATAAGTGCATGCGAAAGTATTGATCAAAGAATCCCTACATCCAGCACAGGATCAGCAACACTACACAAGCGTGAAATGAGTTCAATAACAATTTCAAAGCTAAGGGCTTGTTCACACGATGTTTTTGTGATCCGTTTTACGGATTCGTAAAACGGATCCGTAAAACGGATCTGACAATTGTCAGTGTGATTAACATTGCTTTCAATGGCAAAAGCGCATCGCTGTTCACACGAGTGATCGCCGATGCGCTTTTCGCGATGCGGTTTTCGGATCCGTTTTAAGAATTGACATGTCAATTCTTCTTGCGTTTTACGCAAGAGAAATCCCATAGGAAATAATGGGAGTTGCGCTTTTGGCATCGGGGAAAGCGGATGCAAAGCGCAGCATACATTTGGGTGCGTTTTAGATCCGTAAAACGCATTGGATTTAAATTAATTAAAATTTTAATATTATGTTTGGCTTATATTTAGTTTATAAATGTATGTAAATATATATATATATTTAAATGTATATAATAGTGTATATTTTATATATAAATTCTATACAAAAGTTTAAATGTATATAATATAAATGTGTATAATAGTATATAAATGTACATTTATATATATGTACATAAATATATATATATATGTATACTAAATATATATTTAATTTATATATATTTAGTTTAGAAATTATTTAGTTTATACATGATTGTTATTAATTAATTTACATGGGGTGGGTTTGAAAACTATTGGTTGATTTAAAAAAAAAAATAGGGGGAGGGCGGGTTCTAAAATCATAGGTGTATGTACAGTTGATTGACACTAGGTAAAAAAAGGTTTTTTTCTTGGTCATTGATAGGTTATATTATATTTAAATTGCAGTTTGATAGGTTGATTTAAATAAAGAATTGAAAAAAACGGATCCAAAAAACGGATCCGTAAAACGCATGCAAAACGCATCCAATACGCATCCAAAAAAGGATCAGCTGTTGCGTTTTCTGGATCCGCTTTTTGGATGCAGTTTACATCCAGTTTTCGCAGGTTAAAAACGGATCCGTAAAACGCATCCAAAACGGATCCAAAACGTCGTGTGAACAAGCCCTAAGGGTCAAAAACCAATAATCAATATCTGTGCAAGCCAACCTTTCAAAGACTATGGGTGCGTTCACACGGCAATGGACAAAAACAACTCTGTTTTTGCCGCTCATTTCAAGCTGTTTTTGGACTGTTTGGCCATGTTCACACGGCACGGGTTTTCGGCCGGTTTTTCAGCCGGTTTGCGGTTTTTCAGACCGCCTTAAAAACCGGCCGAAAATGATCACAATTGTGCTCTCTGGAAAACCGTGCAGCAGTCCCCACTGCACGGGTTTTCCGCCCGGCGGTTTTGTCGCCGGCGGCCAAACATTGAACATGCACAATCTTCTGTCCGGTTTCCGGACGGAAGATCTGCTGCTCAAGGGGAGGGGGGAGGGCTGTTCTCCACTCATCGCGGAGAAAAGTCGTCGTCCCCGCGGCTGTGGGGACGGGCGCAAAACAGGACAAAAACCGGCCGGTATTTGTCCTGTGCCGTGTGAACGCGCCCTTTTTGTCACAAAACCGGTCTGTTTTTCAACTGTTTTCGGTTTGTGAAGGGTTTTTGGTACTGTTTTTCCAACGGTTTTTGGACTGTTTCTCAAGCTGACTAGTGTACTCCGTGCAAAAGTATGCCTGATTGGTGCAAGAAACCATGTGATTTATTTATCTCCACCCAGTGGTCACTCCTGTGATTCAGTGGCCATCTTTGAATTGTCTGAGCAAGTGATGTCTGACACCTAAAAAATTAATACTTGGTAGATATTAACTATCTGTATAGGAAATTACATAGGATGTAATCCCATAATTGACATATATTAAATATATTCACTATTATCTTGGTTAATGAAAACTACATTTCATTAATAGCTAAATAAATTTGGGCACAACTGTAAACTTGAAAACAATACTTTTTCTGTAAAAATAATTATAAAAATTTCCAAAATCAATGTCCCCCCACCCACCACCCGATTACAAATCTTTTCCCCAAACCCCCAACAATATAATTTTTTTTGTAAAATAATAAATAATTCTTTAAAACATAATTTAATTTAAATAACATAAATAAAGCAACTTTAAATAAACAGGAATTTCAACGGGGGTCTTGGACGAAATTGCCCTTAAAGACCACTAACACAATAAAAGTAAAATCATTCAAACTGGTGATACGTGGGGGAGGACAAATCGGACAGGAACGAATGGGGAGATTGTAATTGTGGTGGTGGTGCTACTGGTTGTGGAGGTGGGGCGTATTGGTACCCACTGCTGGGGTATTTGGGGCACCCAATTTCTGTACATAGGTGCCCCAGCAGTGGGGGGGGAGGAGGGGGTTGTTAGGGGCTTGTGGTGGTGGAGGAGGACAGGGAAACATGGGCGGGGGTACACAAAAGAGGGGTCTTCAAGGGCAATTTCGCCCAAGACCCTCTCTCTAAGGGCTGGTGGAAGAGGCGCACCAGGCATGCCCAGTAACCACCGCACGGACGATCTCCGGCAGGGGCGATTCAAAGGCTGCCACCCGGGCGAAACAGTACATCCTGAACTGATCGGGACGAAGGTGGTGGCAGGGACCCGCACAATCTGTTGCAAAATGGTCCCGCTCGTCTTTGCCGGCGACCCGCCGTATGTAGGACAGAGCTTCGCTCTCTCCCTCCCTATCTCTGTGCCTCCTACGGCGGGTCCTTTGAGTCACCCCTAAATTGGAAGACGTACATGGGGGGGAACCGGGACGCCGTGTAGGGGTGAGCTCCGGGGTGGCCGCAGAGGCCGCTGCAGCCGATGAATCCCCCCTGGAGGTGTGCCCCACCCCTGAAGGTTCTGACAGCTCTTCTTCTCCCCCCACCGCTTCTTCTGGGGCTCTGGACTCCGTGAAGGGGATGGAGTCACTCTCCCTCTGCTGATGTTCACCAGATCTTGGGGGGGAACTCCTGCCTGGCACGAGCGACATTGCCTGATGTCCTAGGAGTAAACAAAAACAAATATTAAACCTCTATTTTTGTCACGCAAAAGAGGGTTTTCATAGACTACGTTTATTAAAATCATAAATTCTCTTACAATTAAAATAAATACCCTGGAACACTAAAATACTTCATGCTGTTTGTTTGGATAGTTTTTTTTTTTTTTTTTTTTGTTAAACTGAGATACAGATGTTACCAACATGAAGAATGTTGTATAACAATATTTAAAAGTGAACCGCAAGAATCCCAAGTTCTATGTAAGTAATTATTAGACCAGTTCTACGATCTCATTCAAGCCCTTTGGCTGTATGGTTTTTAGTTTGTACATCCAGTACATTTCTTTTTTCTGTAAAACTTGGAATTTATTTGGGCAGTCTTTGTGAATATAATCCATAGGAACTATTTTAATTACTGAAAAATCCTGTTGGTGATTTTCCGTTATATGTTTCGCTACACTCTGGCTCATATCGCCTTTCTTAGTGCTGGCTCTATGGCCATTCAAACGGACGTGTAATGGGCAGATAGTCCGTCCCACGTATTGTGTGCCGCATATACACTGTATAACGTAGATAACAAATTGGCTTTTGCAGGTTAAACGATGTCGTATTTTGAATATTTCTTGTGTTGTGTTTGAAATAATATGATCAGTTTCGATGATGCTTTTACAACACAGACACCCAATGGTTTTACATTTAAAACTACCATTTTGTAAAATTGTATGATCACGAATATTATTAGAATTAGTAACTAGACACGGTGCCAAAATACCCTTAAGTTTAGGAGCTCTCCTGAATATTAAACTTGGCTTTTCAGTGGCTATAGGTCCCAAAAAGGGATCCTTTCTGATATAATGCCAATGTTTTTGTAAGATTTTTTTTAATTTTATTGTGAGCTGAATTGTATTGTGTTATAAGTGAAAATTTTGTTTGTTTGTTTGTAACATTTTCACTCATGTTTTTGTTTAGTTCTTAGACAATCCTGTTGCGATAATGAATTAGCTTTCATAAATGCATCTTCTAATAATTTTTTAGGATATCGTTTTTCTTTGAATCGAGTTTCTAAAAAGAGTCTTAAAGGTCTCATTTTCTGTGTAGTTTTTCCGGAGTCTCCTCAGTTGGCCATAAGGTATATTTTTAAGCCATGACTTATGGTTGGCGCTTGCAAAGTTGATAAAACTATTTGTGTACACCTTCTTAAAAAAAGTTAAAGTGATAACTTTTTTATTATTTTTAGAGATTTCTAAATCTAAAAATTCTTTATTTTTACTGTCAGTATGTGCTGTAAAAGAGATACCCCAATTATTGGTGTTAATATGGGTAATAAACTTTGAAATCTCATTTGGTGGACCCTTCCAAATGATGAAAAAGTCATCAATGTACCTTTTGTACATTGATATATAGTCATATTGACAGTAAGAATAAATGAACAATTCTTCAAATTGCCCCATAAACAAATTAGCATAAGATGGAGCTACTTTTGTTCCCATGGCAGTACCTCTTTTTTTGGCCCTAGGTGGCGATGTCATATTTGAAATAATTATTATCTAAAATAAATTTTAAACTGTTAATTAGAAAATTTTTATATGAAACTGTTAATGAAGGATCCTTTTCTAAGAAATATTGTACACATTCTAATCCCAGACTTTGTCTAATATTAGTATATAAAGATGTTACATCTAGGGTGACAAAAATGCAGTTGATATCTGGTTTTTTTTCGGAAAATAATGAGATTAAATGTCCTGAATCTTTTAGGTTACTGAATAATTTAGAAACAAATAGTTGCAGATGTAAATCCAAGAAATGTGAAAAATTACTGGTTAAAGAGTTAATTCCCGAAATAATCGGGTGACCAGGTGTTGTTGACATATTTTTATGGAGTTTGGGAGATAATAAAAAAGGGGATACTTGGTTCTTTGATCTGTAAAAACGTTTTTTTTTTTTTGACAATCAAACCCTCTGAAAAAAAAACATCTCCAGAAAGGTATAAAGATCCTTTGTTAGTTTCGGAAAAGGATCTTCAGTGCAAGGTGTGTAATATGCGGTATCAGAGAGTATCCGCAACGATTCTGTGTTATAATCATCATATTTTAATAAAACTCTGCCGCCTCCCTTGTCAGCTGGTCAAATGCTATTTTATTTTTTTTTTCTGTAATCTTTAAAACTTTTTGTTCCTTTTGGGTTAAGTTGGATGCAGTTTTGTTTGGTTGTGTTGTTTGTAGATCTTCTGTTACAAAGTCTTGAAAAGTTTTTAATAAATGCCCTTGGGAGTTGGTTGGATAGAATTTTTTGATTTTATTTTAATTTTCTATTTATTGTCTGTTATTTGTCTATTGTGTTTCCTTCGGGTTTAAAGGGTTTATTACAAAATGGCGTGCTAGTTTTGGCTTGCGGACAAAATGATTGAAATCCAGAAAAAGTTCAAAATGTTTAATTTTTGTCATTAGTAGGGCAAAAAAATAACCCTTTAGACAATAAGTCTTATCTCTGATTGGGTTAAAGTATGATCAGATAAATTAAATATACCCAATTTAGTTAGCCCAAATGTTGAATTTTAATTGTTTTTTTTTAGTCGTTTTTTTTTGTCTAGGGCTCCCCCTCGGTGTCATGAAATTTTTTCTTTTAGTCCCCCGATTTTTTTGGGGGTTAAATTTGGGGAGATTTTGTAAATTCCCCCTAAAAAAGAAGTATTGGGATCTTTCTGAGGAATGAAAACTTCTGAATTCATGGGCTTTAAATCAATTGTGTTCTGTATAGTAAATTGTGATAAATGGAGGATGGTTCAGAAAGGGATAAATTCTGATTTTCATTTGGATTTATTATAATCTTTCTTAATTTTTTCAAATTTTCCCTTATATTTTGTGTTTTATAGCTAATTTGACATGAAAAAAATTTTTGGGGTTTAGCTTGTTAATTTTGAATGATGTACGCTATGGTTTCTTTTGAAGTGTATCTTTTTTATCATTCTTTCCATTGTGTGTCAAGGTCTCTTTTTATTCTAGTGATGAATGGGTTAAATCACACAAAGACCCTTCAGTGTGTTCAAACAAAACCTTTGTTTTTTATGGAATCAAGGGTTTTTTTTCCATGAAAAAAGTTTTGTACAATTTTTCTCAAACTCAAGCATAGTGTTATGTGACATGGATTTCAGATCCATAATAACAGGTATATTTTTAGAAGCAGATATATTCATTGGTATTTTCGGAGAGATAGGATGAGTTATTTCCATTTGTCTCACCACCTGAAGGTCCTTTTCTGATACTTCAACAGCTGTAGGAGGAATATTCTTTATTAGACTCACTGTTTTGGGTGTTTTTGGTCCAGCTCCTAATAAATTATAGTTAGAAGAAATTGACGTATTGTCAATAGTTTTCTTATTATTGTTTTTATACCCTTTTACTTTGTGTGATATTTCAGATACTTCTGTTTTGCTGGAATTATTGTTCTGAGTTATTTCTTTCGATTCATAATCTTGTCTGCAATTGTGTGTTTGATTAGCCTTTACTGGTTGTTCTTTATCTCTATTTAATTTATTTTTTTTCATTGAGAAAATGTTTTTCTCATATTTGGTAACTTCACTGGTAACACGCATATTTAATTTATGATAATCCCTATGGGGTTCAAATCTTTTCAAATTTTCAAGAATGTAGTTAGTTGATTGACCAAAATAGATCTCTTTCCTACCAACATTTTAATTAGAGATAGAGAACATGTGTGTAAAACTAGATTCCACTCTGTGGTAAATTGTATATCATTAGGGAATGTGGATGGTAACTCTAATCTTAAGCCTTTAGGCCATGTTCACACGGCTTAAAATGGGACGTATTTCAGTCCGGAATTACGTGCCGTAGTGCGCGAATTACGGCTGGAATACATCCCGTCATTACGGTAATCCACAGTTCTCATAGAGAACTATGGATTATTTCTCCTCTCCCGCTCGGCGAATACGCCGCGGGGGGAGATACGTGACGTGTGAATTACCAGCGGCGTATACGCGCCGCTAGCAAGGCGAGTCTATGGGCCGGCGAGGTGCCGGCCCCCCGTCCACATGGCGTAATTGCGGGGCGTAATTACGCCCCGCAAATAACCCGTGTGAACCCAGCCTTAGGCTAGTTCACACGGTTTATTTCGGGAACGTTTTACAACGGATTGCCGATCGTAAATACGTTCCGAAATCATTTGGGAAATTCAGTTGCAAATAAGTGCCACTAAGTGTGGCACGTATTTGTAACTGATTTCCCGACGGATTCACCATCTACATTCATTATAGGTGGTGAATCCGTCCGTAAATAATTGACATGCACATTGTTTTTCCGTCGATTGCCGTCGTCAATCCGCGGCGGGGAATCCGGCACGGAACTACGCGCCGTGTGAACGACGAGCCGTATTTTTCTATTGAAATCAATAGAAAATAGGCTGTGACTTATTTCGGACGGATTTGCCGACGGATTGACGATCGTCAATCCGTCGGCAAATACGCGGCGAAATAAGCCGTGTGAACGAGGCCTTAGGGATCATATTCAAATTGATATACATAGACAGAAACATAATATCAGTGCTGTGTTGGGCCTCAGAGCCAGTCTTTTTTCCAAAGTGTTAAATAGTTGCTTGCGAAAAGCGGATCCAAAAACGTCGTGTGAACAAGCCCTTAGGCTCACTACTCCCTAAAAAGGAAGGCCAGCACAGAACTGATGGAATCAGCCGATCAACCTTTCATGTGAACAATCTGGACTTTTGTCGAGTTACATCCAATTACACTCGACCTGTTCCAAGAGAAGATGGAGGAAAATTTGATAGAATGACACAACCAAGTAACAACAAATAAATAGAGAAATAACTATCTGAGTAAAGGAGAATGGGACGCCAGGGGGGAATCGAGACATTATCCGCAGGATTAAAGGGGAGCAGTTCTGTTAAACGTTGGTTTGTACAAACGAAAACATTTTTGATGTTGCAGCGAGAGAATACATATGCAGAGGGTCGATTACTTGGTCTATTTGAGGATAAGTGTAGGGAAATTAGATAGGGACAGTGTGTATATGTATATATATATATAATATATTTTACTAAGGTAGACTTGAGATACGTTAATCGTATTTTTTATGGGTATATATAAAAGTAATATTTAGAGTTTGGATTTGTTTAGGATTTTTTCAGTGACTGGCTTGTTGTTCCAAATCCATACAGATACTATTTGTTTCTGAGGAAATTGTTCTGTGATTTTTTCTGATGTTGCAGCAAGAGAATACATATGCAGAGGGTACTTGGGGAGATCCCACCACTGCATATACAGTGGTCATAGCACAGATTTTGAGTAGGGGAGTGTAATTGGGAGTCTTCTCCATTATGATAGACATATCAGTAGGATATTTGTAATACAAGTCACCGGCACACGTTTAATGGTACAAGGCCTAAATTACAGAATCAATTATCAAGATGTAGGCTGCACTCAGGTTCCAATTATCAGGAATAATTCATCCGTAAGATGGTGATGTTATATTTAGAGATGGGCGAATTTCTCAAAAATTCGATTCGGTCACTTCGGCGAATTTTCCGACAAAAATAAATTCGGTCCGAATTACTTCGGCACGAATCGCGTTAAAAAGCAGCTATTTCCAGGCTGCACAGAGCCTGCAGGGTGCTGTAGAACATTGTGCCATGCTTAAATATGCAGAGGGAGCTTGGTTTGGTCTTCATACAATGTTGTGTTTTAGTATGACACACACATGACTGCCGCCGCTCTTAGAATCGCTTCACTATAAAATTCCCTGGGCACTTAAGAGGGCAAAAAATGACCAAAAACTGAAGCGGGAATGTAGCCTGATAAAGTCATGGGAGAAAAAGGGGAAAAAAAAAAAAGTGAGAGCTCAGGTGGCAACATTAGGACAGAGTGTGGAGGTGACGGCGGCCGCCACAGCAGCATGAGGTCAGAGAGTGGCACAATGACATTCTGGAGGTGGCAAAACACGAGGAAGCCACAGAGTGGCACAATGACTGAGAGCAGAGGTCACGGCGGCAGCAGTATGAGGTCAGGCAGTGGCACAATGACATTCTGGAGGCGGCAAAACAGTATTAGGCCACAGAGTGGCACAATGACACAGTGTGTAGGTCACGGCAGCATCAGCATAAGGTCAGACAGTGGCACACTGACACAGTGTGGAGGGGGGGGGCAATACCAGTCCCTGGTAAAGATGGTGGTAGGCAGATGGAGAAACTGTCAGCGATGTGTGGCAATCAGGCGGGTGGCGGCATCAGAATAGTGGCTGAGGCAGGTAGTTTGAACCCAGACTGACGCCTAAGGCATTGGTGTGTGGAATCCTGGCCGATCCACGCCTGATTCATCTTGACAAAGGTCAGTCGTTCCACATTTCCCGTGGACAAGCGGGTTCTCCTTGGGGTAACGATGGCCCCCGCCGCACTGAACCCCCGCTCTGATGCCACACTACTGGCCGGGCAGGACAGCTTCTCCACTGCAAACTCGGCAAGTTGCGGCCACACATCCAGTTTGGCTGCCAGTAGTCCAGCAGATCTTCTAACTGAGGTGGCAGAGTGCTGTCCAAGTAGGCCACAACCTGTTGGTTCAGGGACTGCTCCAGGTCCTGCTGCTGCTGGCGACTGCCCTCCTCACTAGGCGGGTGAAGGAGCTGCTCATCAGTGACTCCAGACTTAGGTTACTACTGATGGAGCTGGTATGCTCCTCCCCCCACCTTTCCCCAGCAGCCACGGCAGTAGTACGTGAGCGCTGAGGAACCCCCCCGGTCAGACCTGTCAGAGGAGGGACGATGCCGCACATAGGCAGCGGCCAACTGATTACGGAGGATTTCCCTATAGTATTTGAGTTTGTCTTCCCTCTCAATAGCTGGGAAAAAGGCTCCCATTTTGGACCGGTAGCGAGGGTCCATAGGGTGGAGAGCCAGAAGTCATCCCTCTGCCGGATGCTGACTATTCGGCTGTCACTAGCCAGGCAAGAAGCATGCCGCGGGCCATCTGCACAAGTGACTCCGAGGGGCTCCCTGCCTCCATTTCCACTGTATACTGCCACGGTGCGTGGGGGTCATCTGCCGCGTCTTCCTCATCTCCCTCATCTCCATCCACCTCCTCCAGCTGCTCCTGCGCCTCCTCTCTTGTCACCTGGGTAGAAAATCCACTCATTTCACCAGACAATGCTTCTGCTCCAATGTCCTCCTCCTCCTCCTCCATTTCAGTCCCCACCGGACACATGTGGCCACAAGATGTAGTCGCCACGTCTCCAGTCCCCTGCCCAGGCAGATTTTTTCAGCATCTGTTCCAGGACATGAAGCAGTGGAATGACGTTATTCATCCCGTAGTCCTGGCGATGACAAATAACGTCGTCTCTCGAATGGCCTCAACAAACGGCAGGTGTCACGCATGAGATGCACACTGGCTGACATCAAAGTTACACAGGGGAGTACTCCTGTCCGCCTGGATCATCAAAAAATCGTTAATGGCCTTTCTCTGTTCATACAGTCGGTCCAACATGTGCAGGCTGGAAACATCGCATATCAGAGTGTGTTGGGGGAGGCCGTTCTGCCGCTGCAACTCGAGGAGGGTGTTCCTGGCTTTGTACGAATGGATAAAGTGCATGCACAGTTTCCTGGCCATTTTCAGAATGTTCTGAAGATCGGTGGAAGACTTCAGGAACGTTTGTACAACCAGATTGAAGACGTGCGCCATGCAGGGCGCATGGACCATCCTCCTCGGTGCAGCGCGGTACACATGTTACTCCCATTGTCCGTCACATGGTTCGATTTGCAGTATTGGCGCGGAGAAAGCCACACATCGATTTCTTGCTGCATGACGCGGAGCAGTTCCTCCCCTGTGTGACTTCGTTCGCCGAGGCAAGCCAGGTGTAGAACCTGCGTGGTACAACCGCTGTGCCCTACACATGTGGTATGATGGAGCAGTATGAAGTGCTGGTACTGCCTTTTTGGAAAAGAAATTACGGCTTGGAACTCTCATCTCGGCTCGGCACAAGCCAGTAGTTCTCTGAACGGTGCAGAGTCCACCATGTGGAAAGGGAGGGACTGCAGTACCAACAACTTGGACAGGCGCCCGGTCAGCTGCTGCACCATAGGATGGTTCGACGCACACTGTTGACTCTTTGCAATCGCCTCGCTGAACGACTGCTGGCGCCATGAGTAGCGAGGAGCAGGAGCATCTGGACCGGCAGATGATGTCAAAGAGAAAAACAGCTCCCTTCTGCAGAGGTGGTGGAGCCTTGACTGGCTGCAATGGCATTGCGTGCCACTGGGCGCTTCTGCGGCTGCTGCTGCGGCAAGATGGACCACCACATCTGAGCCACGTTTCTCCAGGCCACCGGATGGTGACGCTGCATGTGTTGACGCAGGGCCGTGGTGCCAACGTTAGCTCCCTGGCCACGCTTCATTTCTGCCCACAGATTCTACATATTACCCATATTCGGCTCCTCGGTGTCTTAGCAAAGAACTGCCACCCACGAGTATCGGATATTTACCGCCAACGCTCCGCACTGAGTGACTACTGCGCCGCTGCCTCGCTGAGCCCCTGTGCCGCTTACTTTCTTGGACCTGCGAAGCGGGTTTTTTTACCCCGTGGCGCTTGGCTCCCGACCTCACACTGCTGCTACCCTGCTGACTCACGGCCACACATACCCCACTTGCTGGCTGCGCCGCTGCCTGACGCGCAAGCTGACGCCCTCTTCTCCTGACGACGATGAAGCCCTTGCCTCACCCGGCTCCCAAGTGCGGTCGACTACATCATCATCTATTTGTGTTTCATCGTCACTGCTGTCCTCATCACCGGTCTTGGTATGCAGAGGCTCACCCTTCACGACATGACCTCCCATGACACTCTCCACATCTATACTTTGCCGCCTAGTGCAAGTAGAAGGCGTTATTGGCCCAATTTCTTCGCATGCCAAGTTAGCTGCTGACTGCCCTCTCAAATTGTTCATCCTCGCTATTAGTGGCGCTGAGCCAGACACATAGTAGATCTCTGGCTGAGGAACCGGATGGGACAGAGGCGGGCTGAGGACAGGTGAGGGCCGCTGACCGCTCCCGGGCCATGCAACTAAGGGTTGTGTTGAACGTTCCCACGCTCTTGGCTGGGGTTGTCAGATGTCATCTGGGAGGAAGAGGATGACCTAGTCAACCAATCAGAACCCTTGGGTTGCTGAACATACACACGGCGCTAGATGACAGCGGCAGTTGTGGCCTCACCGAGTGACCCCTGCTGCGACGTCCCTTGCTGTGCTGCGACCTGGGCTGGAATGTTTGTGCACTGCCACTCGCAGGTGAAGAGCCTGCACCTCTCTGTCTGACATACTGTTTGTTCTAAAATGTACAGACACTGTTTGATGATGATATCTGTATATGATAAATATACACCCTGTTTTTGACTCCAAATGAAACCAGTAACAAGCTTGGGTAACCCTTGGATATAAATTGCGCTCCACAAATGGCCATGAAAAATTTACTTGTATGTGTCGTTTAAAAACACTGTGCTTTTACTGAATGTAAAACGCACAAACAGGTTAATATAAACCTTCGGACATGAATTAGGCTACAGGAAAAATTTATATATTTTGGCGTGAAAAAGACGGTTTCTTGGGTCAGCACACCAGCAAAACAACGCGTAATTAACCCTGGATATAAATTGCGCCAAAGAATTGAGCCGCACAAACTAGTAGCTTTGTAGCGTGTTACAATTGCGTGTTTTCTACGCCACACAACAAGAGATACAGTTGTAATTAACCTTTGCTTGTGAATTAGGCTAAGGAAAGACGGTTTCTTGGGGTCAGCACAGCAGCAAAACAACGCTTAATTAACCCCTGGATGTAAATTGCGCAATAGAATTCAGCAGCCAAAAATGAAGTGGTATTTGTATTGTAAAAAAGCTGTTTCTTTAAATGAATAAAACAGGAACTGGCTTAGATCCCACATGGTTATTGAATGTATATGCAGCTGCAGTGGACGCACACAGGATTTCAGATCCAATTTACCCAAAAAATTTGAAATAGGCTTTTAAGAGACGTCTCTGAGACAAGCTGAGACACCCCACAGAAATCGCTGTATAAAAATCAATTCTTCAGTAGAGCTATCAGCCGCGGCAGCACCTTCCCTGTCAGTATGTGAGAGGGTGTGAGCTCCAGCGTCGCGCCCGGACTTATATTGTGCGGTGACGTCACAGATCCGCCGGTCTCTGATTGGCTTCATCTCTGCACATGTCATGCAGGCTATGCCCTTCTTCCTCCCAGAGTGCTTTGCCCCATGTAGCGCCAGGGTGCTCGCAGCCATTTTATAAATTCAAAAGCACACTCGTTCACCCGAAGTACCCCAAAGTTCGACTTCGTTCCGAACCGAAGTTTTCCTGAAATTCTAAACGAATTCCACTTCGTTAGAATCGATTCGCCCATCTCTAGTTGTCAGTATCGAACAAAAAAATTTCCTCCCAAGATGCCATGTAAAGATTTACAAGCGCCGGAGAAAACTTAGCGCCCATTGACGCGACTTTGATTTGCAAGTAATATTTGCAATCAAAGACCAAAAAATTATGCTGTAAAAGAAAATGGACCGCACTACAAATAAATTCTTTCAAGCCTTCATTATAGGAACTATAGAGATTCAGATGTTTGGTTAGAGTGCTGTAACGTCACAAGAAAGCCAATAGTAATGTTGTTTCCTAGGTTTATGTTGCAACATGTTTTGTGTCCTGTAAAAAAAACGGTAAAGATAGGACCAAAGGTTGAAGTACTGAGTCTACCCATGATCCCAAATGTTCGCAAAGTGAGCCTATGCCTGCAACAATGGGCCTCATTGGTGGAGGAAAAAAATTTTTGTGCACCTTGGGAACTGACTGGAATATTGGTGTAATTGGGAAGGGAACAAATAATTTGTCTGCAGTTTTTTGTGAAAGGGCTCCTAATGTTACACCTTCTTCTAGAGCTTTTTTTTTAGTTTATTCAAAAACAGGGGGGGTAGAGTCTTCTGATAATGGTAAGTAGGTATTTTTATCTTGTAATAATTCCATGTTTAAGATGTTGTATAAACCCGAATTTAAAACGACTACTGCCCCCCCTTTATCCGCTGGACGGGTTGTAATATCAGGATTATTTTTTAATATACGCAAGGCCTCCCTTTCACCTTTACTCAAATTTTGTCTAATTTTAGAATGCTTACTTGTATCCGACAGTTTTACCAGATCCTGTTCCATTTTTTCTTGGAATGCATCTAATAACTCTGGTCTATTATTATTATTATTAACTGCAAGTGACGCATTTCGCAAGCATCGGCGCTCGCTTCATCATACAAAGTAAAAAGAAGCTGAACAATCTTACTTATAGGCGCACGGATCCAGAACGAGGTTCACCCTTAGACACTCCCATTACACGTTCCATGATACTAACAATCTAAAAAGCTTTTGTAAACAATATTGTATCCTATAAAAACATATAATAACTATATAGTAGCTTTAAAATATTATTTAAAAGTTATATATAAATAGATACTGATAAAATACCTTACAGCACAATCTTTGTTCTAATTACACCGAAAGTCCTAAAAGAAGGGAAAAATAAATTTAGAAGCAATACTAAAAAATTTTTTTATAACAGTCCTATGAGGTTACTCTGTTGTTTCATGAAGCTCATTTAGACCGTGTGGTCTCAGAGTATTCAACTTATAGATCCACTATATCTCCCTTGAACTAAGGCTCTTGTGTCTATCACATACATCTACTCCTATATGCTCTATAGGTTGCACTTTGAAAATGGGTTCAATACCAGGGTGTACCTTGATGAAGTGTCGAGGAAGGCTATACAACAATTTTTTATGTTTCACAATAAATCTTCGGTTAATAATCCTCCTCGACAACTTCATTGAGGTCTTACCCATGTACTGAATACCACAGAAACTTGATAACAGAAACCACAGTGTGCATTTTAAAACCGGATCTAAAAGGTGGACACTCCAGTGTTTAGATAAAATGTCTTTGAACTCCCTAAATTGTGAATTGTGAGTAGTTATAAAACTCAACCCAAAATCCGTATCGTTAGTATTACTTTCTCTATCTGGGTTCAACAACTGAGCTTGAGTGTACTTATTTGCTTTATCCCTAGCCTCTTCTAGCAACTGCTTGGGTGAATTTTTGGGGGTGAATTTTTTAGTAAGTAATTCAGCCTGTTGGTTAAAATCATTATCATTAGTACAATTTTTCCTAACGCTTCTATACTGGCCAAATGGAATATTTTGAGTCCAACTACGCTGATGGTTGGAATCAAAAGAAAGATAGGTGTTGGAATCCGTTTTCTTAAAAAAAGGTCTGGGAAATTATTTTTCCTTCATTGACACTCAAGTGTAAATTTAAAAACACAATTTCCTGTTTGCTGCTTGACATGGTGAATTTTATGGCCCAATTATTATCATTAAGGGAAGCTACAAAATTAACTATAGATTTTTCCTTACCATTCCAAATAAATAGTAAATCATCATTAAGTATTTTATAATAAATAATATTTTTTCTAAAAGGGTTTTGTTCACTATCAATAAAATCCGACTCGAAGGCGCCCACAAACAGTTTGGCAAAGGATGGGGCCACTCTTGTCCCCATCGCAGTGCCAACCTGCTGGTGATAATGGGCACCTCCATACTCGAAACAATTGTTTTTTTAAAATCAGATCAAATCCGCTGAGTAAAAACTCCTTAAAATATACCGAATATGTAAAATCCCTATCAAGAAAACTCCTAACTGCCTCAACTCCTTTTTTATGTTCAATATTTGATTAGAGGGCTGGCTGTTACACCTAATGTGTAAAACATATAGCCAGAGCCCCACTCTTCTCCCACAAAGTCTTCTAAGACCGAGTCTGAATCTTAAGATATCTTAGAAGTTTAATAACGTGGGGATGCAAATATAAATCAATAAAGTGCAAGAGATTTGATAACACTGAATTCACACCCGAAATAATGGGTCTCCCTGGAGGGGTTTTCTTGGGACTTTTAGGGAGGTGGTAAAAAAAGGGTATAGAAGAATTTTGGATAGTCAAAAATAACTTTTCCTCTTTTTCTATGAATCTCTTATCAAAAGCTTCTTTTACAAAATTCCCATATTTTTTTTCAAATTCAAAAGGTTTTATTGAAATAAAAAAGAAAAGCAGATACAACAAATATCAGAAGGCACAAGACCTATTCAAAGATAATAATAGATCTGCACATGCTGTCCATCTGAAGGTGAAACAATTACAGGTTCGCATCCAAAACATAAGGTGGACATAATGTGTGTCGAGGTGCCATAAAAGCATACGCAGAGTAACAAAGACTAACATACCATTGCACCAATAAACCTAGCGATCCATTAGTGTTATAACAATACATGGCATAACATTAGGTATGTAACTAGAGCATGTCACACAGGCGATAATATCGAAAACCAGACAATTGTTGGCCATACAAATTTTGTTACATCCAAAGAAAGCGCAAAAACAATGGCATCAATGATAATATAACTAAACAATGTGAATTAACGGTAACCGCTGGGTCAGAGGGAAAAGAAATCCAAAAGAGTCCAGGGTACTGTAAGCACCCTGCTACCTACAGACTTGTATACATGAATGACCCAGCTAAGAAACATAAGAAAAGAATAAAAACAACATGGAAGACAAGACCCACACTCCCACAACAAAACAACAACAACAAAAAAAGGGGGGGGGCAACCCCAGAAGGGGAGGAGGATGAGGTAGGGAAGGGGGAGAGCTCAAGCGAAAGAAAACCCCATAAAAGAGGAAAACCCGTAGCAGCCTGTATTGTAGCGCCCTAGGAAGTGATGGAAAGATATAGCGGGGAATTCTTGAAGGACATCCAGCAAAATTCCCATTTTTTTATTAGTTCATCATGAACTGTTTTTGAGACTATTTTGTAATAAAAACTATCTCCTAATAAATTAAGGGCCTCATTGTTATAATCTTTAATATCTTGGACCACCACTGCTCCACCCTTGTCCGCACTCCTAATTATAATTTCTTTATTTTTTGAAAGAGAATTTAAAGCCCTATACTCACTAGGAGACATGTTAGGATGATTAGAAAGTTTTTTCTTGACCTTTCGAAAGTCTTTCATCACTAAGTCCTGGAACAAAGGTATATGGTTTCCCTGTGCCATGACTGGGAAAAATTGGATTTTGGCTTGATTAAAACTGATCTCTTTTCACCACTTATACTATTATTTTTTTTCCATACTCTGATAAACTGTTGTGTACATTGTGTTAGAAGAAACATTATTCTCTTGCTTATTCTACTCGTTATTTCTTTTTCCAGTATTTTTGTTTAAAAAAATCTTTTTAGTGTTAATCACGTAATCGTCTATCTCATTGTCCGGGCAAAAACCCAAACCTTTTTGTAATTTTTTTTTTCTCTAGTGGTTTCAATTCATAACTGGATAGGTTTTATTTTTAGATAATCCTGTAATTATTCTATACTCTTTTTCTTTTTTCTTTTCTTTTTTTGTTTTCTTAAAAAGTTTATCTAATTTGGTGAACTTTTCTACTGGTACGGCCTCTACAACAACTCCTGTGAATTTTCGCTTACTGGCCGTAATTTGAATTTGTGTCACGAGATGAAACCGTGTTGTGTACAGTGAGTCTCGGATTCAACTCTAAAGAAGAGTCATTAACTTGTGGCCCTTCCTCAGTGGGTTTGATATTAGAATCCACACTTATTATTAATGGTGGAAGGATAGGTGTAGGTGGAATATAATGTATATCAGAGGTGCAAATTTCCACCTCTGATTCGACTATACCACTGGGGGGTAATTGTGTGGAATGGTGCTCTAAAATTAACAAAGAAGTAGTGGAGGACACTGATGATTCTGCAACGCCACTCTGAGGTAATGTTATAGTTCAAATTCTCATAGGTAGTGATATCCTCTACATTCAAAAAATCACTTTGAAGGTTTGCAATAACTCCTCTTTTAATTACTCACTCATTATTTACAAATTCCTCTGGATTGATATCCATAGTGGAATTTTGACCTGGACAATTTAGGTTGATTCCCTGTGTGGTTGGTATTACTTTTGGTTTTAGTTTTATTTTTAACCCAATTAGAGTTATGGAACCACCTAGGACTCTGTAAACCATCAGTAGAGGAATTTCTACTAGATTTTCTCTCCCTAAAATGTTTTTATTGTTATTGGCTTGCTGAAATTTATGATGCAATTTTGTTTTTACTACTTCACTGTATTGTTTCAGGTGTACCACAGGCTCCTCTACTGATGTTTTAGGTATATCCTGATTACCCTGATGGCTTGAATTTTTTGTCATGTTTTCATTTAGAACAACATCCAATTTTGGGCTATCTCTGCTGATCCTGCTTATGTAATTTTTTAATAATCACATCTAGCTAATTTTTCTTTAAGTTGTTAAAAGTTTTTGCTCTATATGAGAGTACTCAGGATGAGTAGAATAATTGGAAAAGGATTTTAACAGATCCTCCATCTCAGCAGAGATAACCGCAAAGTAAAGAACAGTTTGCAACTACAGATTATCAAAATCCTCATCCTAAAAAGGAGAGGGTTTATAAATCTGTAAACCTTTCGGTATAATTTTTTCTTCTATATACATTGTTACGACACAGGTAGTGGATGGTCTGGACCATTGCAAGCGGTGGTAGCGGCCACGCCAGAGAGCGGGGTCTAAGTAGGTCCCGGTTTTCACCAGAGCCCGCCGCAAGGCAGGATGGGCTTGCTGCAGCGGGAAGTCCTACCAGGTTGCTACCCCTGGCGCGACTAGCTTGCGGCTGCAGCCAAGGCACAAAGAGGTACCAAATCGTAAGGCGAACTCGTAGTCAAGGTCAGGCCAACAGGTCAGGGCAGGCGGCGTAGATTCGTGGTCAGGAATGTAGCAAGAGGTCAGGAAACACGGGCAAGACAGGAATGCACTTGGAACGCTTTCTCAACAGGCTAGTGGCATGAAGACCCGGGTGGGGCATTTCGGAAGGGGCCCCTTTAAATTTGGGTCAGCGACTGTCAATCAACCAATTGCCGGCGGGCGCTCTAAGGAGCGGGGACGCGCGCACCGGCTGGCAGAGAAGCCGCGGGGAAGCAAGAGCGCGGTCGAGTCAGTTAAGCTGCCTAGGAGGATGAGTGCGTCCCAGAAGCCCGGGGGCTGTGGGACCACTCATAACAATGCCCCCCCCCCCCTTAAGCCATCCCCTCCTCCTGGACCGGAGGCACCTCAGCACCAGGTCATGGTCCAAAAAGTTCGCCTGCACGGTGTAGGGATTGACGAATCAGCTCCCAAATAGTTGTCATATCCTGAACCATGGCATCCCCCGCGGGGACCTCGGAGGAAGAGGACAAAGGGAGTTGTGGGCGGGGGTGTCATCCATAGACCCCAAAGAAGGGAGAAGCGCCCGAATTTTCGAGTCCAGCAAATTATATGAGAACTCAGCCAAGGGTAGAAGCGTGACCATGTTCTGGCGAGTGGACAGAATGGCGCAAATAGCTCCCAGGACCTGATTGTTCTCTCCACCTGGCGTTAGATGCGGGTGGAATGCGGAGGAGAAAAATCCCAAATTCACCGTAAACGGGAGCAGAGTGCACGCCCAAAAACCCCGGACACATACGGACTCTGCGGTTTTGGGGAAGAGTGCCGTGGCAGGCCGTGCAGTCGGAAAATATGCCTGAAGAAGAGGGTGTCGAGGCGGGGGGCAGATGGTAAGCCGGGCAAGGGGACAAAGTGTGACATTTTAGAGAATCGATCCGTAACAACCCAAATCACGGTGTTACGGGAGGAGGGTTGGTGATGAAATCCATCGCCACAGGGAGTCGGCAAGGGTTTTCAGCAGGCAGCGGGCTGTGGCGGGTGTCTTGTCAGGGCACAAGTAGTCAGGTTCCACAAATTCCCTTGTACTTTGGCCGACTCAGCCACCAATAGAAAAACCCGAGTCAACGATCGCCTCCCGGCACCCCGGTGCCCAGCCAGCAGAGAAAGTGTCCCCCTTTCAGGATTCCCCTCCGGGGGAGACGGCCCCACATTGTCTTGCCTGGGCAACCCCTTGGAGGGAAACGGGCCTCGTGGACCCAAAAGTTCGGGGTATAATGTGTTGAGGCAGGATTCCCCTCCCAAAGACATCCCAAGCACGGGAGAGAGCATCGGCCTTGACATTTTCTTGCTGGACGAAAAATGAATCGGAAGTCATTTGTGGAAGAAAAGGGCCATCAGGTTGAGGGATTAAGGGGCTGAGCCAACTGAAGGTTTCTGGAGGTTTTTGGCCATAAAAAAATCAAAGGGATTTTAGGGGTCCCTCCAGGAGGTGGCGCCATTCCTGGGGGGCA
>JAODAL010040057.1:0-37333 GCA_025379985.1 Phyllomedusa bahiana
GGGTCAAAAAGGGGGATCCAGGAAATTTATGGGCCCGGGAAAATTTTTGACCTCTTTTTTGTGGGAAAAAAGTTTGGGGTTTTTTTTCCAGGGGGATCCCTATCCGGGAGTATCTCACTGAAAATAAATGTATCCCGCCGTTCCACCCCCAAAAAGGGGGTTCATGAAGCATCGGTCCTGTCAAAAAAAATTTCCATAAGTTTTCTATGAGGAAGTCAGTTCTAGAGGGATGGGGGGTGAGGCACGGGATTTCCAATATCTGGGTTTTTTTCTAAAGCATTTGATCCCTTTAACATAAAAGGGTTGGGTTTAAAGTAAAATGAGAATGCTTGGACTGGGGGAAAACTGTGCAAGGGGGAAAAAGGGAACGGGCTCACTGATAGAAAAAAAAGGGAAAGAAATTTAAACCTTACATAACTCGACGGGAAATTGCTGTTACTAGTGGGAAACCACAAGGTCATTTTGGGGGCCCTATCCTCTTTAACTTTTTTTCCTTTATGTCTTACACAGGGATTACACAGTAGAATATAAAACGTTGCGGGACGAAACAAACCCTCTGTAAAGTAATCAACAAAATTTAGAGGATAAATTGTTATTAAAAAGGGGATCTGAAAAATTGGAGGCCTGGGCAAGAAATGGCGGGAAGGGGTTTTTAACACAGATAAATGAAAGGGTTATGCACATGGGGAGGAAAAACCCCATTACATGACTACATTTTTAAAAAGGGAAAAAACCCCGCTGGGTAAAAGTAAACATGGAAAAGGGACTTGGGAATCCTATGGACAAAAAACTTAATTGTAATCACCATGTCAGCCCGGGCAGCTCCCAAGGGCAAATGGGATCATGGGGTGCATTAGAAGGGGCATAAGGCACATGATGAAAAAATTATTCCCCCCATTATACAATTTCACTGGTTAGACCACACTTTGGAAATTGTGTACATTTTTGGGGCCCCCCCCGTGCACGGGAAAAGGGAAAATTGGGAGAGCTTTAACAGGTAAAAAGGGGGGCAACAAAAATAATAAAAGGACGGGGTGGGACAAAAGGGGGGGGGGTTAAAGGGGGGAGAAGTGAAGTTGGGGGGGGGGGGGGGGGGGGGGGGGTTTTTAAATTTTGTTTTGAGGGGTTGGGGGGGTTAAATTGGGAATATGTTTTTTTGGTAATAGGGGGAGTTTTAAAAATTTTTTAAAGGTATTTTATTAAACGGGGGGAACCCTCAAAGATTTGGGAAGAAAGTTTTAATAAAATTTAAAAAGGGGGTTTTTTTTTTTAATTAAGGGCAGTGAGGTGGAATTTCTCTCCCAGAGGCCCCTTGTCATGGGGAATTCACAAAACAGATTTCAAAAAGGGTTTGGATGCTTTCTGGAGGCATAATAATATAACAAGTTTGTGTTTTAGGATTCTGGAAAAGGGGTCATTGACCCGGGGTTTTTTTCCGTTTTCCAGTTTGGGGGTGGGGAAAGGGAAAATTTTTCCCTAAAATGAGGACAATTTGGTTTCCCTACCTCTTTGGGGGTTTTTTTCCCCTTCCCTCTGGATCAACACCTTGGCAAAACAGGCTGAACTGGAGGGAAACGCCCGTCTTTTTTCGGCCTTACAAACTATGAAACTATGATACTATGTAAAAAAAAATGTAAATTTCAAATCACCCCGCTTTTGCCATTTTAGAAATAAAAAAATAGTAATAAAAAAGTTACACATATTTGGTATTGCCATGTCCGAAAAAGCCCGATCTTTAAAATATAACATAATTTATCCCGTACACTGAATACCGTAGAAGCAAAAAAATTCTAAATGACAAAATTGCATTTTTTGGGTCATTTCGCGCCCTCTAAAAGTTTAGATAAATTTAATCGAACAAGTCACATGTACTTCAGACTGGCAGCAATAAAAAGTAAACTTCATCCTGCAAAAAATGCAGCCCTACTCAAGTCCAAAGTTATTGGTCACAGAAAAAGGCGCAGCCGTGCAAATTTCAAAAATAGAAAATGTTTGGAATTTTTTTACGGTACTAAAACATAACGAAAACCATAAATGTTTGGTATTGGTGGATTCAGATCAACATGTAGAATACAGATAACACATCATTTTTACTGAAGATTGGACGGCGTAAAAGCAAAACACCCACAAACATGGCACAAGTACGTTTTTTTTTTCCAATTTTTTTAGCGGTTTCCCGGTATATTCTATGGTAATATGAATAATACCATTAGAAAGTACATCTAGTCCTGCAAAAGAAACGCCATCATAGGTCTATGTAGGTGGAAAAATAAATGGCTCTGTTAAGGTGAGGAGGAAAAAATTAACATGAAAAAAAATAGGCCTTGGTGTTAAGGGGTAACACCTCCCATTTTTTTTTCTTTAGTTGGGTTGGCTCTCACCTCTCTGCCCTCCAAAAGCCATTACCTTTTTTAATTTTTTGGCTACATAGATGTATGGCAGCTTGTTTTTTTGTCTGGACAACATGTACAGTAGTTTTCAATGGTATCATTGACCATACTGTATAATGTGCTGGGAAACAAAAAAAGAAAATGCTTTGTGGGGTGAACATAAAAAAATGAGCTACTGAGTTGTAAATGTTATAGATTTTGTGAATGCCCCCAAAAGTCTTGTTGCAAATGAGAAAGCACCTGGAACACATCTCCTAAACACAACATTTGATTTATGCTCTTGTGTTTATAATAAAGTCCAGTACTGGGTGGCCAGGTCAGGATTAGAAAGTTTGCAGAGTTTGTCTCTGGCTGGAAAAATAATCTTCTATGCAAGTTTATTTAATGAATACATTATAAGATGTCAACAAGATCAAACAAATTCTTAAGGACAATGTATGTATAATTGGAAATAGTGAAACAGCATAAACGTAAAACATCAGTGTTATCGGTAATTAAATGAAAAAAACAAAGTAATAAGCAAATCGCTCAATAGCGTCTCCTAAGTACGGACATGATCAAGCAGTCTATTGGCCTACCCAAATCAAACCTAAATGTCGTCAAGAGGACTTGGTGTCAGCAGTTTCTGACTGGTTTGTATCTTGAGACCAACTACCCCTTTAAGATTATGCTGGCTTGACCATGGTACAAAGTATGATGGGCACCAGTGTGCAGGAAGTATTTTATAGAAGGATTTTTATTATTATCTGCAAGGATGGATTCATATGTAAGTCAGCTGAGCGTGTCTTCCCCATGGATGAGTTGACCCAGAGAATGCTATGATAACAGTCCCCAGAACACAACGCTACCACCACCAGCTTGTGTTCTTCCAGCAGTGGTTGCAAGGTGTTTGTTCTCTGATTTTTCTTGCCTGACATGCCAAAATCTATCCGTTTGATGAAGAAGATGATATGACTCATAAGGTGACACTTTGCCATTCAGTGGAGATCCAATTCTGATACTGCCATGAAAATTAAAAGGAATGTGTTATCAAAAATGACATTGTTTAACTTACATTTTTATGTTCAACACATTTTGTAAGAATTTTATTTATTTTTTTAATTTTTCATATCACTTTCAATATTTTTTTAATTATTCTTAAGTCTTACAGTTTTCACTTTGGCCACTAAGCCTTTTTTGCACTGCTTTAACAGCAGTCAGAGAGATGCTTTACAGCAGCTTCATGCACATAGGAGAATTAAGATTGAATCAGTCATATTCACTTCTATAGGAGAGTTTTCTAGTCATGCTCTATGACCTGGGAAGAAATCAGGGTGAACTGTGACTATCCCCTCTTGTGACTGGTGGATCCTGTGTTATCTGTTCACACTGGTGTCTGCTTTCAGTTTGACCCTCTTTGGCTGTTTTAATGAAATACAAGGGAAATCTTTTTTGTTACAGAACGGGAAGGGGTTAGACTTTTGGGTCGCGCCCCACTGCACAGGACAAATAAAAAGCCGGTTTCCCGGGACGGTATTTGCCCTGTTTTGCGGCCGGCCCCCACGGCCCGGGGGGTGTTTGGGGAGGCTTTTTTCCACGTTTGGGGAGTTAAACCCCTTTACCCCTCCCCACATTGACATGACAGATTCCGCCCGGGAAAAAAAATTATCAAAGATCGGGGGAAAAAAAATTTAAAAAATGTTAAAATTTTTTCAAAACTTAAAAAATTTCTAAATGTAAAAAAATGGGTTATTCCACTCAAAATTAGTTTAAAACTAGCATTACCCTATGTCTGCTGTAGGGGGGCCTTTAAATTTTTTTTAAATGTCTTTTTTTTTTTTACGCTTTTGGGGCTTAAAAATTTGAAATTTAAACATTATTTGGGGGAACCAGTCCCTTTTCCCTAACTACTTTAAATTGACCTTTTTTGTTTAGTTTCCCCCAAATAAAAAACCTCATATAAGAAATTTACCCCCCTTTTTTAAAAGTTTTTAAAAAAAACCGCATTTAGGAATTTTTTTAAAACCCCATTAGGTGTTTCACAGGAATTAAAGCAAAGTGGAAGTAAAATTTTTAAAAAATTTTCCCACTTTTTTTTGAAAGATTTTCAATTTTTATCCCTTTAAATTCACAAGAATACGGTAAATGTGATCAGGGAAATGCAACTTAATATTGAATTTTCCCCGATTTTTGCCGTTTTCCCGAATATCCCTTTTTGTGGGCCCCCTATTTCATTATTTTTTGGGTCAACCACCAATCCCCAGAATAGGAGGAACACCTACCGGGCTCTGGGGGGTCTTTTCTTACGATTTTATTTTTGGGGCCAAATTTCAGGTTTGGGGGGAAAAAATAAGGTTCTAAAATTAAAAAAACTCCCCTAAAAAAAAACCCCATATTAAAAATACACCCCCTTTAAAAAAATTTATCCAGGGGTTTTAAATTTAGCATATTGACCCCCCCAGGGGGTTCACAAAAAATTTTTTTGCGTTGGCTTGTGAAAAAGAAAAAAAACATTTTTTTTTTTCCCAAAAATCCGCAATTTTAGCTGAAAATGTTTTTAATTTTTTTCAAGGCCCTCCTGGTAAAAAAGCCCCAAAACTTGTTAAGCAATTTTCCTTTTCCAAAATTGGCAATACCCCGGGCCTTTTTGGGTGTAAACTTCCCTTTTTTGGGGCATGGGAGGGGGGTTTTTAAGGAGGAGTGTTATTTTTGGTTTTGGAACGCAGATTTTTTTTGAGGGCCAATTTCGCATTTACAAAGCCCCCAAAATTTTAACCCGAAACAGGGGAAACCCTTTAAGGAATCCCCCCTTTTGGATTAAGGGACGCCTCATAGAAATTAACTAGGGGGTTTTTTTGTAACATTTTGGGGGGGCACAAAGGGGTTCCAAAAATTTTTTTTTTTTGCATTGGGGGAAAGAAAAGGGGGGGGAAAACGCCCTTTGCCATTGTTTTTGGGTTCCAATTTTTTCCCGAAAAAATGACAGGAAAATCCCTTTTCTATAGGGGGGGGTTTTTCAATTGCAATGAAAATAGATTTTAAAATAGTTTTTTTTTTGTTTTTTTACTTTTACACAATTTAAAAAAAGGTTTTAAAAAAAAATTGGCCCTTTTTTTTGTTGGGCCCCGTTCTGAAGCCATAAATTTTTTAGTTTTCTGTATACGGAGGGTGATTATGGGCTTGGGGGTTTTTTGGGGGTGAGGGTTTACGTTTTTATTAGTGCCATTTATGGGGGGCCCTAGCTGCTTTGATCCTTTTTTTTTAATGGGTTTTTTTGAGGCCCTTTTTGGAAAAAAAATTTCAGCATTCCCGGGAGTGTTTTTTTTTTTTTTTTTTTTTTTACAGGGGGTCACCGGTTTCATTTAAAATGACCCTGCAAGTATTTTTTACAGGGGGATACGATTACAAGTGATACCCCCAAAATTTTAAAATTTTTTTTTATTTTACTTTCTTTTACACAATTAAAAAAACCCTTTTTTTTTGGGAAAGGGTGGGTTGAAAAAATTTCTGCAAACCTAGTAGTTTTTTATTATTTTTTAACCCGCGTCATCGGCCCTTTTTCCTGACCATTAGCTTTTCTCTTTTGGGGGGATACGGGTTCGGCGAAAACCCCATTTATATAGTTTTTTTTTATTTTGAAGCATTTTTAAAAAAAAAAGTGTTTTATTGTGTTAAATAATATTTATGCATCGCTGCTTCTGAGAGCCATAACTTTTTTTTTTTTTCCATAACCGAGGGGAAAAAGTAAGGACTTTTTTTTTTGCGGGGTGAACTGAGTTTTAATTGGTACAACTTTGGCGTTTTTTATGAATTTTTTGATCGCTTTTTTAAATTTCCTTTTTTTGTGCCCGAGGAGTACAAAAAAACGCCCAAATTTGTGGGCTGTTTTTTGTTTTTGTTTTTTAACCCGGGGTTCACCGTAAAGGGTTTAAATTTAAAATAACAGATTTATAAGGGGGGGTCGTTAAAGCAAAAGGGGTTTCCAAATAAAGGGTCTTTATTTATTTTTTTTTCCCTTTTTTTGGGGCGATTTTCCGGTTTGTAAAGGGGAAAAAAGGGGGGGGTACGTGTTTTTTTAAATTTTATTTATTTTTTTTTTGTGTTTTAAATTTTTTTTTTACCCTTTTTTACATTTTTTTAAATTTTCCCCCCCGTGGGGGAATTTTAACATCAAATCCCCCCCTGGGGAAAAAAACAATCGTTAGATTGCTTTTGGGAAAAAGAAAACCGTTGGGCCCGCTTACTGCTGGCACGGTTCCCCCTTTGGAAACATTGACACCAAAGTCCACAATGCATTTTGGGCATGGTGATTTTCACCGACTAACCCGGGTGCTTTCAGAAAGCAACCGGGGAGGGCCCGGGAAAGGGCCAGCGGGGGCATCTGCGCCGCTTGCTGCGCCGAAATTTTAGGCCCGGAGGAGCTCACTTCCCCCTGGGGTGGTTTTTCAATTTTCGCGGGCCATTTACAGGCTGCGGGTTAATGAAAAACCCTTTTTTCCCCCGCCCGGGGGCTTCCCCCCGGCCAGGGGGAATTTTGGGAAAGGGAACCCAAAGGAAATTTAAACCCCTGGCTCCATGTCGCGATCGTGCCGGCTTTTCCCCCAAGGGCCCCCCCGGCCCCGGGCCCGGGCGTAGGGCCCCGTTTCCCTTTTTCGGGAAGTCCCTTCCCTAGGGCGTATCATACGCCCAAAGTCGGGAAAAAGGGGGAAACAATAATCATTTTTTTATGACACATTCCCTTTAAAAACAGCCTTTTGCCAACATTCATACAAAGGGGCAGTGCGATTGTTTGCTTTTGGGGTCCCAACGAGTAGGGGTTTATGAAAGTTTTTAACATGCTGGTTCTTTCCCCGCCCCCTAACCCATGACAGCAACAAGAGTATGTTGCAGAAAGCCCTTTAAACACCTTTATAACCCACCAAGCCAGTCACCAAAACGTGACTTCCTTTATGGCGTTTACGCTGATGTCAAAGTAAAAGGGGGGTCATAATAAAGGACCGACTGTGTATAATAAAAGCTGTCCAATGATTTATGTGTGTTGTGACACTTGGAGTCTTGAATACTGACTTTTATTTGATTTGCTCTATGGTGTTATGGCACTCGTAATAAAACAGATACCGCAAAACAGTTAAATGTATTTTGGATTAGCTTTAATTGAAAGCTTATTTGTGCATATCATTCCAGGAACATGACATTTGCAGATCCTGTGCACAGTTATAAAATCTATTTTCTACAATTACATAACACCACAAAGGGTGCTGCAGATACAATCCCCTGGGCTCCAGATCCACAATTATTGAGATCTCTATTTTTAGCCAGGAATCAATAGCATTTCCTTATGCAGGGTATCTGCCCTTTCACTGCTTGCAAATAAGTATCAGAAATGAAAGCTGTGTTTAGCTTGTGAGGAGCCGCTATGCTTTGTCTTGACATTTAAGTTCCTCACGCTCTAACAAACTACAATTACTCAGCTATCTTAACCGAGCCAACACATTCCACGAGTAAGGTTTCATTTAGGCAAAGCAGACCACTTTTTTTTTTGAATAATAAATTTAATGGTGGTCATTCGTTTCCTTATTATTCAGCTTGATAGAGGGATCAATTGGGTGTAGTGGTAGAAACCTCCAGAGTGCAGGGCGGTGACCCATACAGGCTTGTGATGTTATAAAGAGGTCTACTGGTGACTGCCTCACTAGGAAAAAGTGTGCAGCTAGAAATGTTTTCTCACTGCAATGGTTAGATTTCAACATGTAGGGACAGGTAAATGAAGACTTTTACTAAATACATTGCTCTTTTGATTTTTCACTGATCAGGAGATAAGAGATTTTATCTGCTCTGAGTACACACAAGTATCACACAGGCATCACACAGGCATCCTCAAACTGTGGCCCTCCAGCTGTTGGAAATCCACAACTCCCATCATGCATTTATATAATCTATAACAGTGGGAATGATGGGAGTTGTAGTTTCCCAACAGCTGGAGGGCCACAGTTTGAGGATGCCTGACTTATAGGTTACCATCCATATCTCCCTTCCGGATTAGACAGAGAGCAAGTAGCAATGTCACTATGGTTGGGAGTGCACAGTCTTTATCTCTTACAATATTAGATTAATTACCTTTGAAAAGCACTTGTTTCCACTCCTCTTGGGTCTGCAGTGTTTAATTACAGATTGAATCTCCTGCACTTATGTCTCTGTAATGGCTCAGCTAGTTATAGAGCTAAATATACCAATCACAGCTATAGAACCACCTACATCCTGACCAGGCGGCGGGAGTTTGAAGCTGCCTGTAACTCTGTGAAACAGCATGGTGAGAGAACCCCTTTAAAGGGTTTCTTCCCTATTAAGAAAAACTCATAACCAGCTCCTGGGCCCCATCACCTCCTTAAAGGGGTTTTGCCACAATGTAATGTTGACGTGGGATCCTCCAAAATTGGTATTTAATCACTTTTCTAAATATATGTGATTACAAAAAGTGAAGACTCAGAGCTACAGCATTTCTCAAGCCCCCTTAGTTACCTGAAAGCTTGCATTAGACACGACCAGAGGAGCTGATCTGGTCGTGCTTGCGTGAAACACTTCTTATCTGATGACAGAGAATATGAATGAGCTTCAAGGGGCTGGGGAGAAATGTGCAGTGTATGAGCCTGTGTCTGCTGTGTCTGCACTGTTGTAATGTTACTATTTTTTGTTAATTTTGAGCACCTCCCTTATTTCCTCACTCTCTGCTCACCCCTCCCTCTCAGCCCTCCAGTTTTCATGACTCAGCATGATTTGTTTATATTCTACTTCCGTGCTGATAAGGAGGTAAGGAACTTGTGTCCTGGCAAATCCCCTTTAATGTTGCAGCTACTTTTGAAGTTTTGGTTTTAGTTTTTTAGTTTTTCATTTCCCCATCTACATAGTCGTATGAGGACTTGTTTTTTGCTGGACAAGATGTACTTTTTGCCATTGACCGTTTTAGTAATTTGTGCTGCAGCTCCATTTTCTGTGACCAATAATTTCTTTGTTATTCAAAGTTGTAGGATACATACGACTTTTTGATCGCTTTTTATTACAGTTTTTGGGTGATGCAAAATGACCAATAAATACAATTTTGTTTTCTGGAATTTTTTTCTTTCTAGTGTTCACAATAAATATTATATTAAATAGATCATGCTTTACATATGTGACAATACCAAGTATGTGTAACTTTTATTTTTTTTATGTGTAAAATGGCAACAGGTGTATTGAAATTTTAATATTTTTAAAACTTTTTTCTTTCTAACTTAAAAATTCAGCCCCCATTTGCGGGGCCCAAAAAAGGGGTTTTAAAATAAAAAAAAAAAATACTTGCCTTTCTCCAGTCCGTGGTTCTTTGGGCGTTGGGTTTTCCTGTGGTTTTTTTTTTTTCACCCTTTGTATTTCCCAAAAAGGGGGGACTCACCGCTGAAAGTTCGAAAAACTGCAGTAAATCATGTGCACTCTTTTAACACCCAGCGTTCAGAAGAACAAAAAAAAACATAAGACCGGAGAGAGCGGCCGGAACCAGAACCAGGGAAGGGGGTTAACTTTTTTAATTTTAATTGGGCCCAAAAAAGGGGAAGCTGGGCTATTATTTTTTTTTTAAGAAGTGGACAACCCTTTTAAAAGGAACTTGACAGGCTGTTTTAGTACCCTGTCTGAGAGCAGGATGTGATTGAGGGAGAGAGGCCAAGCTCTGTTATATGTAAGGTTAAAAGGTTTTAAAAAGGGAAAGGGGGTTGTATCTTGAAAAGGGCCCTTTTTAAAGGGAAAAGGGAAGCCCCTGCTGCCCCACCCACATACATACTTGAAAAGCTTGTACACACACTAATCAAGAAATTTTTCCAACCCACGTTTGGGGTGAGTGAAGACCCCCTTTCCCGGGTCATTTAAGGAAACCCCAAACCGGGACCTTATTGGGTCACCCCCCAGCCACCCTACTCCCTGTTTTGGCGGGCACATGGAAAGTTGCCCTGATATTACTAGGGTCATAATAATGTGTTTTCTGTGAATGTAAATTTTACACTTTGTGATAAATTTATAAAAAAAAGAAGAAAATCCCCGTACTGTTGGCAACTAAAAAAAAAAAAATAGTAAAAGGCCTACAAACAAAATTTTTAATTTCTTAAAGGGGTTCTTTTACATTGAAAAAAATCAAATTTCCCAAAGGGGCAGCCCCTGCGGGAAATGTTTTCGGGATCCTGCTTTTTGAGAGCCCATATGATTTTTTTCCCGTTTAAAGGGGGGGAAACGGGTTTAACTGCTCATTTACTAAAATTTTTGAGTAGCAATTCTAAAAACATAGTTACCAGAAAATTTTTAAACTTTTAAAAAAACCAAACAAAAATCTGCTTTTGAGGGAGAATAAGTAAAATCAGAAAACAAATTAAAGTACACTGACCAGGATGACCGGATTTATAGAAGTATTTTATTTATCAAGAGGACTGTGCTGGCATCTAGGGGCCCTTGTATAGGATTCCCCAAAAATTTTTTCCCTTTAAAATTTTTGGCGGGGTACAGGGAGCATGGGGAGTTTGGGGGGGTCCGTTGTATAGTATGCTCCCTCTACTTAAAAGGGAACTTCTGAGCTACTTTACGCTACCTGAATAACGGGCAGCATAAAAATTAGGTGAAAGGCAAATCCAACACAACTTCAACAGAAATTTTGATCGGGTATATAATAAAATCAATTTGTTTAAATTTTTTCATGTAAAAGTCCAATTCTCCCTTTCAAAATTTGTTCTGCCCACTTTAAGGCTTTTTTGAGAAATTGTAAAAATTTGGTTTATCAAAGTTTTAACAAAATTTTCCAGCAAAAAATTGCCCTTCCCTATTTAAAAATGGAAAAAGGGGGTTTGTCTATAATAATTTTAAGGTCTGATAAAACAAATTTAAAATTTAATTTATTTTTAAACCCAAATTAAAAAATTTAAAATAACATTATTTAATTTTTTGGAAACCGAAAACCCCAGAACTTTTGGGGTTGTAGGCTACAAAAAGGGAACCTCACTGAAGGACAAAGATTTTTATATTTTTAAGAACAAACATAGATACTTCCACAATTTTTTTAAATAAAAAGGATTCCTGTTTTTTGTGCACAAATGGAGGGGGTTTGATGGAAAAGCTGGGTGTTCAGAAAGACCAAAAACGAGTGGCGAATCTTTTTGTTTTTTCATCTAAAACCATGCGGGATTTATCCCCATGAGGGGGTGATTACTGTGGGTTTTCTAAAGAATTTCCCCTATAACACCTTACAAGAAAAGAACCCAAAATTTTGCAAAGGAAAATTGCTTGTAAAACCTTTTGAAAATACTTGTTTTAAATATGGTTAAATTTTTCTTTTTGGGTTTTGTAGATTTTATAGTTTAGCCATTTTTTTCCCAAATTTTTTTGATAACAAAAATTGCAAAGGTCTATTAAAACGCCCTGATAAAAAATAATCTGATTTCACCACTGAATTCAGAAGAAAAAATTTAAAATTTAAAATCCACCCATTCACAAACCAGTTACATAAAAAAAGTTAAAAATTTGTTACTAAAATATGAGGTTTTTCCCCGCCTCAGAAAAAAATTAAAGGGCTAAAGGGTTTCATTATTTTTCCGGGAGCTCCCTATAAAAATTTGGGGTTATCACCCTGCCCCCACTTTTTTTGCAAGGGCCCCTAGATACCATGGTTGCATTTACTGCAGCATCTAAATGGTTACACGACCAGGATGGGAGTTTTCACCAATCCCAGCCCGTAACAGTAGAAGCTGGCTGCAGGGCTGCCATAGGTAATTGAAAGGCTGAAGCATCTGGGCCCCCCACCTTTTCATATTTTTTACTATTTTAAAGAGAACCGGGCCCATTTATTTTAAACCGGAAATTTTCCCCCCAAAAATACAAACCCTGTGTTTTCTTTTTCCGAAATTTCGCGGCTTTTCCCCCGGAAAGCACCCATGAATTTGGGGGCCAGGTAAAGGGAATTTTTCTAAATGTGGGATTAAAGCGCCTAAGGGGAATTTCAAATGGGCCCAAAAAACCCGGGGGACCCAGCTTGTAGATGGGGGATTTTAAAGGGGAATACGGGCCCAACGGGCCAAAATTTTTAACCCCCTTGGGGAAAAGGGAAGGGGGGGGTTGTCTTTTTTTGTCCGTTTGGGACCCATACAGCCGGGGCCCTTTTAGCAGTGATTACGCGTCCCCTTTCCAAACGGCAAGTTTGGGGTTTGCGGACCAGATTACCCACCGCGGGGACATCGGGGAAAACAGAGGGCAGGGGAAAGGGGGTTTGGCGGGGACCCGACCGAAACCCAATGAAAAAGGGGGATGCCCCACGGAATCAGAGTCCAGAAGAATTAAATAAAAAACCCCCCCATGGCAATAACTCTCTCCACTTCCCCCATTTATTGCGGGGTCCCGGGGAAAGGGAGAAATCCATTTCCCACTTTTTGTAAGAACAAAGCCTCGCCAAAATCTAGAGACAATTTGAACCCCCCGATCCGAGACAACTGTGGGGGAAGCCATGCAAAGGGAAAGATTTTTTTAAAAAAAAGAGTTTGGGATCGGGGAACCCGGGGGCAAGGGATAAATTTGGGGCCAAATTTCGAAAAAGGGCCCATTGCCCACCCGAAAACCCCGTTTTACTGTCAGAGGGAGCAAAATCGGTGATAAAAGTTCTTTAACAAGGGGCCCCGGGGCCTGTTGGGAATTTAAAGCAAACAAAATTTTTTGGGGTTCGGTGATTTTTTTGCGGGCACAGGGTTACGGGCCTTCCCAAACGAACCCCTTCACATCTTTTTGGGGGGAACAGGCCACCAGTAAAACGGAAAACAATGAACAAGGGTCCCCCCAACCCCGGATGTCCACAATACGGAGCAGTGGCCCCATTTTTTGAATCCGAAGCCGAGCCATGGGGGCCCATAACGTTTTAACCCGAGGAGCACGTTGAAGGGTTATGGGAGCAGCAGATACCCAGATTTTTCGGAGGAAAATTTGGCCGAGGAGGGGCCCCCTTTTCTCCCTTATGTCAGAGGCACGGGAAAGGCAGGGCCCTTGACGTTTTTCCCCTTCTCCCGGGTCTGAAATGGATAACTTTTTTTGAACCGGCGAAGAAAAAAAGACCCCCCCCCCCTGCCTTTGGCGGGGGGTTTGAGACGTTGCGCTGCCCCTGGGGTAAGGAATTTTTTGGGGTCTTTTAGATATTCACAGGGTAAAAGCCCCTTTCCCAAAGGAAAGGTGGGCCTTTCCCTCCAGAGCGACTTAATGGGCCAGAAGCTCCCGATCCCCAAGGGTATAGTTTCCCTTTTTGCCCGGGGGAAAAAAAGTTTTGGAAAAAAACCCACAGGTCCCATCTTGCCTTTGGAAACCCCCCTTTGGGGGAAACCCCCCCCCAGCCCCCCCCGGAAAGAGGCGTCCACTTTTAAAAAAAAGGGTTTCCCCGGGATCAGGGGGAAAACAACAGCAGGTGCCCGAGGGAAAGGGTGCTTTCAGCTTGGAAAAAAGGGTTTTTTTGGCTGCTTTTGGCCACTTTTTCCCGGGGTTGGGAAAGCTTTTTTGGTAAGACCACAATTGGGGGCCCCCAATGGGCGAGAAATGTGGGTGAAATGCCTGTAGTAATTTTTTTTTTTTAAAGCACAAAAAACCTGTTATGGCCCGAGGGCCCAAAGGGCTTTGGGGCCCGTGTAGAACGGGGAGAGGGTTTGTGGGGTCCATCTGCAGACCCTTGTTTTAAGATTATAAAAACGAGGAACGGGAGTTAAATCTGGGGGAAACAGGCATTTTCTTTGCTTGGCATAGAGATGGTACTCACGCAAGGGGGTTTCAGGACCGGGGCACAAGCGACTTGGGGGGCTCCCAAAAAAAGGGGAAAAAAACCAGAACTCATCCCCAAATAACAACCAAACCCGACATACCCGGAGATCTCGGGGAAAAAGGGCATTGACAAAAATTTTTGGAAGACCTGGGACTTTGGGAAAAAGCCGAAGGGCTTTCACTAAATACCCCGAAGTGCCCATCACGATATTGAAGGCTGTCTTCCACTCGCACCTTTCTTCTGGGTCCGGACGAGATTTTAAAAGCCCCCCCCCCCAAATCCAACTTGGAAAAAACTTGGCTCCGCGGGGAAAATCAAAGAGTTCCGTAATCAAAGGTAAAGGATAAACCCGGTTTTTTTATCGTGATTTTTTGTTGAATCGCGTAGGCCCTGCAGGGGCGTAAGGAAAAGATCCTTTTTTTCTCCCCAAAGAGGAACCCGGGAAACCCGCCGGGGAATTTGACTTTGGATGAATCCTTTTTTTAAATTTTCTTTAAAAGTAGGGGCCGACATAAACCCGGGCTCAGGCACCGAGAGTTTGGGAAAACCCTAAACCCCCGGGGGGGGGCTAGTCCCGGGCATAGGCTAAAATGGCAATCGTTTGGGGCGACGGGGGGGGTAGAGTGTCCCCTTTCTTCTCGGAAAGACGCCGAAAACTTTATAAAGGTGGGGTTGAGAGGAGACTGGGAGGAATGGGGCGCATTTCCCCGAGGTGCCGATAGGCAGCGAGACTGGCAATCTTGACCCCAACGCAAAACTTCGCCCATCTTCCAGTCGAGCATGGGGGCATGACGCTGCAGCCAAGGAACCCCCAGGAGGACAGCCGAGGAAGAGCGCGGTAGCACGAAGAATGCGGTCTTCTCCTTGTGTAAAGCACTGACTTGTAGGACCACCGGTTCAGTCAGGAAAAGGATGGAGTCACTCAAGAGTTCGCCACTAACGGACGAGATGACCAAGATTTGGTCTAAGTGGACCACCGAGAGACGATACTTGGCCACCAAAACAGCATCCATAAAATTCCCTGCAGATCCGGAGTCCAAGAAGGCAGCCACTTGAAACGAGATCCCGGAATTGGTTGTGACCAGAACTGGCAGCAAGAACCGTGGAGAGGGATTGCTCACACCTAGGGACGCCTCTCCCATGAAGCCTAGGTGCGTGCGTTTCCCGGATGTTGCGGACGCAGTAGATGTTCGGGGCTGCCGCAGTAGAGGCATAGGTTCCCTTCACGTCGTCGAGTCAATTCTTGTGGAGTCAGGTGGGCTCTGTCCACTTGCATGGCCTCTTCCATGACTGGCTGTGAAGAAGGCAGCGGAGGCCGAATAAAAACCGGCGCAAGACGGGGTAGACGACGTGCTCGGATTGGTTCATGCTCTTGGCGGAGCTCCTCACATCTCTCCGAGAAACAGATATCAATCCGGGTAGCCAGGTGGATGAGCTCTCTTAAAGGGGTTGTCTCACTACAAGGATTGCTTTTTATGTTAAAGATCTCGCAAAAACAAGTCACCTTGCAATATATGTCCATTACCCGTTTCCTACCTATTCCTAGATATCCTTTCTTGTATGGGCTGCATCAGATCCTCAGGTCGCTATAGCTACAGACCTGTTTGATCTATCCTGATAGGCTGCCAGCAATGGTTGCTATAGCTACAGACCTGGCTTCTATTGCAGCCTAGTAGAAGCCAGTAAACACGCCCCTGAATTCAAAGTGAAACCAAGAAAACAGGACTGAAGTAAGATGAATCAATGTAGTGAGACAACTCCTTTAATGAAGACAGTGGGGTCCCTGGCGGAGAGTGCATCCTTAATCTGGCTGGAGAGGCCTTTCTTAAAGGTGGCGCACAATGCTGCATCGTTCCAAGCCAGCACCGAAGCTAGTGTGCGGAATTGCACGGCGAAATCACCTGCGGAGGAGTTCCCTTGCTGGAGATTCAGCAATGCGGTCTCGGCAGAAGAAGCGCGGGCAGGCTCTTCGAAGACGCTGCGGAACTCCTGCAGTAATGTCACAAGATCAGCAGTGACCGGATTGCCTCGGTCCCAGATGGGAGTCGCCCAGGCCAGGACTTTCCCGGAGAGGAGACTGACCACGAAGGCCACCTTGAACCTTTCCGATGGGAACTGACCAGACATAAGTTCCACATGGAGGGAACACTGGGTGATGAAGTCCCTGCAGGTTTTTCGGTCCCCATCAAACTTCATTGGCATGGACAATCGGGGTTTAGGGCAGGCGGACATCCCCGGGGCGGCTGCCACGGAAGGAGCCCCGGCAGCCGACTGCTGCTGATGAGTAGCGAGGAGCTACTGTATCATAGTAGGCAGCTGGTTAAGCTGCTGCGCTTGCTGAGCGATCTGTTTCGACTGTTGGGCCACGATGGTGGTGATGTCAGAGATGCTCGGTAGAGGCACCTTGGCAGGATCCATGGCCGAATCGAACTGCAACGGACGTGGTAGTGGATCCTCTGGACCCCCACAAGTGATGGTGTAAGCCACGCCAGGGAGCGGAGTCTAAGTAGGTCCGGTTTTCACAAGAGCCTGCCGCAAAGTGGGATGGACTTGCTGCGGCGGATTGCTACCAGGTCGTTACCCCTGACGTGACTTGCATGCGGTGGCAGCTGAGGTGTTGAGCGGTACAGAATCGTGAAGCAGGCTCGTAGTCGGGGACAGGCAGAAGGTCGGGGACAGGCAGAAGGTCAGGACAGGCGGCAGTGGTTCGTAGTCGGAAACTGGCAGGTCAGGACAGGCGGCAATGGTTCGTGGTCAAGGGACGGAGGCAGAAGGTATGGTACACAATAGACAAACAAGATACTAAGGAACGCTTCGTCTCCAGGCACAGGGCACTATCGATTCGGCAAAGTGCTAAGGAAGAGGCAGAGCTTAAATAGGGTCAGCGCCCGGTGAGATCAATCACCGGCACGCTGTCCCTTTAAATTTGCCTGTAGTGGCGAGTGTGCACCCGGCCGGCAGCAGGAACGTGCGCCGGGACGGAAACAGGAGCGTGACGAGGTAAGTGGGACCCATTTCTGCCCAAGCTTTATCTTCCTGGCTGATGTCTTGATATGTTGCTTCAGTTTTGCCACATAATCTTCTTTCCTCATGACGCCATCTATTACGTGAAGTGCACCAGTCCCTCCTGCACCAAAACAACCCCACAACATGATGCTGCCACCCCCGTGTTTCACAGTTGGGAATGTGTTCTTAGGCTTCCAAGCTTCCCCCTTTTTCCTCCACATGTAACAATGGTCATTATGGCCGAACAGTTCAATTTTAGTTTCGTCACACCACAGGACATGTCTCCAAAAAATGCAGGTCTTTGTTCCTTTGTGCATTTGCAAACATTCATCTTTAGGTTTCTTTTGGAGTAATGGCTTCTTCCCGGCAGAGTGACCTTTCAGCCTATGTTGATACAGTACTCGTTTCACTGTGGATAATGACACCATCTCACCAGTTTCCGCCAGCATCTTCACAAGGTCTTCTGCTTTTGTTCTTGGATTGATATGCACGTCGGACCAAAGCATGTTCATCTCTGAGACACAGAACCTGTCTCCTTCCTGAGTGGTATGATGGATGGACATTCCCATTTTGTTTGCACAGATGCACGAGGCACCTTCAGGTATCTGTAAATTGCACATAAGTATGATCCAGATGTGTGAATTTCAACAATTCTCTTCATGATATCTTAGCTAATTTTTTTTAGACTTTCCCATGATGTTACACACAGAAGCAGTGTGTTTCTGGTGTGCATTAAAAATGTGTCTCTACTTAACTAGATGTTGCTAATAAACATAACATCATCATATGGTCTGTCCCAAATTGTTTAAAAGCATAGTAATCCTAGTGTATGTAAACTTTTGACTTTGCAGAAAGTAATAAAAATGCCTTAAAAATTCTCTCTCATTCTGGAATTTGGAAAATATAATTTTGGTAATGCTAATTGACCTAAAACGGGTAAGGTTTATTCTGATTTCATTTCAGATAGTGAGAAAAACATACATATGTGTATTTTTATATAGTGCATGTAAACTTCTGGTTTCAACAGTATATAAATGAACACTCTCCGACAACATCCATGCTTGACCATTTTATTAAGAAAATGGATCTGACACTGGTCCGACGTAGTCTAGAGGGGAACTGGTAGAATGCAAACACACTAAACAGCATTTCTAAGTGCATAAGGCAATATGAATACTACAAATTTTAGCAGCTCCTGACTTGTTACAGATATGGCTACATTCCAAACTTCTCCCACTGGCACCAATGTAAAATTTGTATGATTAAGGTCTGCTGACTAAAACGTCAAGCTTATATAGTATGTCACTTTTCCCTATGTCCATTGGAATTTATATACAAGTGGAACTCTCCTTTTTGGATGTATAAATAAAAAGTTAAATAAAATTGGTGTGCTGTTGTCCTACTTCCATTCTGCTATTGTTCTATTGATAGGTAACCACCCAAATTAGTTAGCCAAACTCATGTTATTAGATAGGTAGCCCACACTCCACTTGGTACCTAGGTAGATAGGCCGCCCATTATGTGGCAAGACCCCGGTAGGTAAGTGGGTAGGGCTAACAGTAGGTAAGGCCCCAGCTAGGCAAGGCCCCAGGTACATACATAGGTAGGCTGTCAAGGCCTCTGTACGGTAGGCCCCAGTTAGGTAGATAGGCCACACATGGGTAGGCGGGAGGTTGGCCTCCGTTACGTAGGCCCCAGTTACGTAGGTAGACAGTAGATAGGCTCCAGTTAGGTTATTAGATCGGCCCCAGGTAGGTCTGTAAGTGGTAGGTAGACACCTGTTAGGTAAGTAGATAGGCCAAAGGTAGGTAGGCAGATAGGTCCAAGGCAGTAGGCAGACCCCAGTTACGTAGGTAGGCAATAGGTAGACTGGGCCCCATTAGTGAAAAAATAAAAGACCTCTCCACGTTCCCCTGAACACTAGCCCAGTGCAACGCTAGTCCTGTCATCAAACCGCCTGCAGCAGGACACCTAGTCCACGTCTGGTAGGCCTACAGTGATACTTCCACCACTGAGCACAGTATAATATGGTCCAGTCTGATAACAACACTTGAGCATAGACTCAAGACCACAGGTAGAATACAGATACAGAATATTTAGACAAGGATATTGGACAATAGGTATTTGTTGTAGCCCTATACTAGTGAGTTTAATGTCTATGTCTTCTGGTTCCTCTTAAATCATGGTCTAGATAAGGCCATGTAAACTGATAGGGGCCCCACGATTTTGCCATGAGGGCCCCAATTGGAGCGAGGAACGATGCGCGGCAATGTTACTCATTAATTTATCGAGGCCGCAGCATCTAAGGGGTTAAACAGCACAGAATGGAGCCGGATCCGTTCTGTGTGGTTACTGGCGGGTGTCAGCAGCAATTAGCCGCTGACATCCGCTGCCTGGCGCGATCCCACTACATAGCCACTTAGTGTCATCAAGGAGTTAATGCCATTGTACCATGTACTGTACCTTTATGGCACTGGTTACCTGCAATCGTTTATAAGTGGCATAACAAAAAGCTGTCCCTGGGTCAGCACCTGCAGAACGATAGTTGTGATAGATTACTCTCATCAGTTAGCCATTGACCGCTTAGATGCCACATCTAAGTGACTAATACAAAGAGCTGGCTCCACCTCCTCTGTCAGTACCCTGCTACATGATTGCATGGGCTACCAGTAAAATATGGTGGCCAGGGTCCTGAAGCATGGCTGAAGATCAATCCCATTAAATGAGGTTGTCAACAGCACGCTGATGCCTTTCTGCAAGTGCAGTGAGCCAGGAGCGCAGTGGAGAGGATGTGTGGTCCCTATGGCATCACTCAACATACCTCTCATTCTTCCCAGGCGTCAGCAACATGGTGGAGTTCCTGTGGATGATGGGACTTTTCCCCCAGGACACAGTCTGGTGGGGTAACCATGGGCTGCGCATGGTGGTATAATGCAGAATAACAGGCAGGAGTATGTTGGTGATGGTGCAAAAGACGCTTTCTCATTTATCGTTCCAGCAAGTTGACATACACAGAACAAATGGTGGGAGATTTTGTTTCTCCAGGTGCACCCATCATGCTTGTGGAGAATGTATGTGTACAAGGATTATACATCCCATGCTGGTCAAAATAGTGCAATCACGCAGTTTGCCAAGTACATTGGGTTTGTTAAAAAGATCAGTAGTGTCCTGGATGTAGCCACGAGTATCTCTAACCAGAGGTTTTAGATTTTCAACCCAAACCGAGATGTTTTCTGTCAGTGTCCCAATGCCAGAAATTCTAGGTCTCTCAGGGTTACCATCTTTATGAATTTTGGGGAGCAAGAAGAAGCAGCCTGGCCTGAAATCCTCTGGGATTAGCAGTTTTACCTGCTTCTAAAGTAGAGGTTCGTGAGTCTTTAGTGCCATTTAATGGCGGTGATAAGGCAGTGTTAGAAATAGTTTCAGGAGTGACTGAATCTTAGGCCATGTTCACACGGCGTTTTTGGACGAGGTTTTCGGATCGTTTCCTCGCCCAAAACAGCATCCAAAACGCCCCCAGTTCATTTAATTGATTCCTATGTAAAACCTCGTTGTAGTTCACACACGACGAGGTTTTTACACGCTTCTTTGGAAGCAATGAAAAAGTGTCATGTCAATTCTTGAAGCGTGTTGTAGGCACGGTTTAGGCGCGGTTTTTAGCATGGTTCTGGCGCGTTTTTGGCACGGTTTTCAGCGTGGTTTTTGTCTTGGCTATTCATTTGTATGGGTGAAAACCTCATCGAAAACCTGATCCAAAATCTGATCAAAGCCTCGTCAAAAACCTCGTCTGAAGAAGCGTTTTTCAGGCGAGGTTTTGATGTGGTTTGGACGAGGTCTTGGGAGAGGAAACACTCTGAAAACCTCGTCCAAAACCGCCATGTGAACATGCCCTTACACCAAAGGGTTTTTACATGTGACTTTTCATCTTTGGGCTATTATTTCACAGCTGCAGCTAAAGTAGACCTGTGACATCTGTTTTAGTAAATACTTGTTTAACCTGTGATATAACAATTCTGGAGCATCTTCTCTTATAACTCTGTTTTATGCTGTTCCTCTTTTATTATGTCTAGAAATGTATTACAGAATATTAGCAGGGTGTTGTCAATTGGGCGTGTCCCTGCCGTCTGACATTATCCAATCAGTGTTGCCAGTCGGTGTTCAGGGACACAGCACTTTGAAAACTGGAATGATAACACCCATCTTACTGATTCCGTAATACAGTGGGTTGTAAAAGTCTTCCTACCCCTTGAACTTTTCCTCATTTATAAACATTACAAACTTAAATGTATTTTATTGATATTTTATGTGATACAGCAACACAAAGTAGCGAGTATTTGTGAAGTACAAAGAAAACGATACGTACTTTTCCAAATTTTTGCAAATTAAAAGACTGAGAAGTGTGGCGTGCATATGTATTCAACTCTCTGTACTCTGATACCCTTAAATACAATCGAGTTTGACCAATTGCCTTCAAAAAACACCTATAAGGTAAATGGAGTACATCTGTATTTTATTTTCAGTAAAGCTACAGCTGTTATGTGAAGGGCTCAGAGGTTTGTTGCAGAATATTAGTAAACAAACAGCATCATGAAACCAAGAAACACACCTCACAGTTCAGGGATAAAGTCATGACAAAGTGGATTGCAGGGTTATGTTTAAAAAAAAAATAAATCCCAAGCTCTTAACATCTCACAGAGCAGTGTTCAATCCATCCTCCATTAATGGATGGAGACTGGCACAACTGCTAACCTATCAAAACATGGCGGCAAGGCCGTGGAGTCGCTGCTCATTTTGGTGAAGTCGAAATAAAATGGACCGACTCCCAAAATATATAATAAATTAGTACAGTTAGTTCAATGCAGTGCCAAGAGCAAGATGAATTGTGTCTTGCCAGTGCTACTGCTCCCAAATCTTCAGCCTCATCAGATGAGAAGTTAAATTTTGAAAAGTTTCTCCACTTACTGCAGTGTTTTGCATATTTACAATTTATTAAAGTTTTTTGTGTTCTATAGTTGTATCCAATAAATATATTTTACACCAAAAAGGTAACAACGTTTTGAACTTGTGACTTTCAGGCTCCATATCTCCCCATCTACTACAACTTCAAACGTGAGACTCCCATCATTTTATAGACAATCATCTTGGCTCTCATACATAACTTTGACCTGCAAATATTTAGCATATGCTAAGTTATGCAGATTCTTGTCATGTAACTGCATTGTTACTGTTTTGCTCCAGGTGGTGGGACAATTTCTTTTTCTTCTTGTATACTACAAATTACAATACTGTAGCTCAGTGTGCTATTAGACTGATTCCCAAGCGAAAGGTCACTGATTAGAGCAGCCATGAAGATTTCCCAAGAAAAGAGACACAGCATCATCCAGCTCATCAATAGCGTCTCTGGGCCAAGAAAATTGCCAAACTGCATCGTGTGAGGCCCTGACAGCTGGAAGAATATGAAATGAAGTCTGTCCATTCAGAAGCCAAGAGGTGATGTCCAGGCAGAATATCAGAATGAACAAGTCGCTCATCACAAGGTCTATCAGTTCTAACACGACAGACACGGCAGTGGAGGAGGCTCGTAAACTTCATAAGAGTGAGAGTCAGACGTCCATGCAAGCAACGGGCAACACACATTACACAGGTCTGGGATGATGGCCAGAAAAATCTTGAAGAAGCCGCGACTTCTATCTCGTCATAAAAAGCGTCGGCAAAGAGTTTACAAAAAAGTATGAAAAATGGAAGATTGGAAACGGGTGATTTGGAGCGATGAGTTGAAAGTCAATAGACCGGGCTCTGATGGGTACAGATGAGTCTGGAAGAATCAAGGGTCAAACAGATTGAGAAGCTGGAAGAACTGTCAGGTTCGGTGGAGGAAGCCTGAGGACATGGGGAGGGGTCATAGCCAAAGATGTGGGATACTTGAACAGGATTGATGTTGATCTCAATGCTGAGCTATATGCGAGTGTCCTACATAGGATGAGTTACTTCATACACTCGAGTACTATGGGGATGAATAGGACAACATTGTGTTCCAGCAGGACAACGACCTGAAGTAGATGTCAAAGGTTGGAGAAGGAATGGTTCAATGACAATGAAGTAGAGTTGCTGTATCGGCCTCCGCAGTCCCCAGACCTCAACCCAATCGAACATTGTAGGTAGAGTTGAAGAAAAAGCTGTATTCGTACCCAAGTTCAGTCTGCACCAACACTGGGAATGTGTAGAAGAGACCGGGGATCAGATTTTGGTCAAGACATGCTTGAATATGATCCAGAGTCCAGAAGGATACAGGCAGTATTGAAAACCAAAGGTGGATTTCCCAAATACTAACAAAATAGTAAAAATTAACATTTTGAGTTTTAGGAGCAAAACAGTAACAATGCAGTTACAGGAAAGAATCTGCAGAACTAAGCAGATGCTAAATACTTGCAAGTCAAATTTATGTATAAGATAGGTAAGATGATTGTCTATAAAATGATGGTAGCCTCATGTACAAAGCTGTAGTGGATGGTGAGATATGGAGCCTGAAAGTCAAAAGATCAAAACATTGTTACCCTTTTGCTTGTCAGTGTCTGTTCTACTTAAATAGCTTGATTATTGTATCATAAGGTGATAAAAAGCCGGATGTTACCATTTTACTACAGAAATCACTTAAACTTGCGCCATGTATGAGGGAGTCGGAGTTAGGGAAATAGAGGAGTCGGAGCTTTGGTTTACCGACTACACATCCATGCATGGCAGTCTACCTCAACTAACAGCCCAAACAAGCAGTTCTGTGGAGTTGGCAAGCCAAAGCTCCAATTCCTCAATTTCCGTAACTCTGACTTCCTCATACATGCCGCATGCTTAACTTTACTGTATTAAAACAGTAACATCAGGCTGTTTATCACCTTATGATACAATAATCAAGCTATTTAGGTAGAATATACACTGACAGACAAAATGGTAACAATGGTTTGAACTTGTGACTTTCAGGCTCCATATCTCTCCATCCACTACAGCTTTGTACATGAGGCTACTGTAATTTTATATACAGTCATCTTACCTATCTTATACATAAATTTGACTTGCAAGTATTTAGCATCTGCTCAGTTCTGCAGATTCTTGTAATGTGTACTGCATTGTTAATGTTTTGCTCCTAAAAATATAAATGTTAAATTTTATTATTTTGTTAGTATTTGGTAAATCCACCTCTTGGCCTTCAGTACTGCCTGAATCCTTCTGGGCTCTGGATCATATTCAAGCAGGTCTTGATAAAAACCTGATCCCAAGTCTCTTCTACACATTCCCAATGTTGGTGCAGACTGGACTTGGATACAAATACAGCTTTTTCTTCAACTCTACCCACAAGTGTTCGATTGGGTTGAGGTCTGGGGACTGTGGAGGCCAATCCAGCAACTCTACCTCATTGTCATTGATCCCTTCCTTCTCCAACCTTGACGTCTGCTTCAGGTCGTTGTCCTGCTGGAACACTATGTCGTCTTTTTCATCCCCATAGTACTCGAGTATATGAAGTAACTCATCCTGTAGGACCCTCACATAGAGCTCAGCATTGAGGTCACCGTCGATCCTGGTCAAGTATCCAACATCTTTAGCTGTGAAACATCCCCATATCCTCAGGCTTCCTCCAAAGAACCTGACAGTTTCCTCAATTTCTCGCTCTGTTAGGCTTTGTTCACATGGAGTTTTGCCTCCATATGAACATACACGTTGTAGATGCGTCTCGGGGACCGACAGGACGGACCCAGAGACGGATTTAAAGGGAATCTGTCGCCATTTTTTTTTTTACTTATTAAATCAAGCCCCTGATCCATATGCTTTTCCTCTCAGTCGTTTTTATTTCCTGATTGTAGATTTCTCTATTCGGCCGTCTATATGTGATTGTGGGGAAGACATTCTTGCTTGCACTGCTTTAACAGCAGTCAGCGAGATACTTTACAGCAGCTTCATGCACATAGGAGCCTTAAGACAGATTCTGTCCCATAGACTTGTATAGCAGAGTTTTCACTGTGAAGGGAGGGGAGAGGGGGAACTGTGACATCTCCTCTTGTGACTGGTGGATCCTGTGTTATCTGTACACAATGGTGTCTCCTTTCAGCTTGACCCTGCTGTTACTTATAATAAGCACACTGCTGAAAAGCTCTCTAAACAGAACAGGAACTGTCACACGATTATTAGGCCTAGTGGCCAAAGTGAAAACTGCAGGACTTGAGAATTATTAAAAAAATACTGAAAGTGATATGGAAAAAAAAAAATCCTAAAAAATGTGTTTAACATAAAAATGTGAGTTAAACAATAAGTCATTTTTTTAATGACACATTCCCTTTAAACAATTAGCAGTGAGATTATCACTGCGGTCTATGAGGAAGACGCAGCGTCGTTCACATGAGAGATCACCGCTGCGTGTTTCCCTCCTGCCCGTCGGGTCCGTCTTTGAAGGAATTGCATGTCAATTCTTTGATTGAGTCCATAAAGTGGACCCGACAGGCAGGAGGGGAACACGCAGCGGCAATCTCTCACATGAACGCCGCTGTGTCTTCCTCATAGCCCACAGTGATAATCTCACTGCTAATTGTTTAGATCCGTCTCTGGGTCCGTCCTGTCGGTCCCCGTGATGCATCTACAAAGCGTATTTTAATACGGAGGCAAAAACTCCGTGTGAACAAGCCCTTATCCCTATTCTTCTAAATCCATTTGGAACAGACACTGACAAGCAAAAGGGTAACAATGTTGTGACTTTAGGCTCCCTTCTCGCCTACTGCGTTTTTTAATGAGACTGCCCCCATTTTAAGCAATACCTTTTTTACCTTATAAACATTGAACCGTCTAATGTGGGTTAGAAAAAGAGCCACATTCTACATTGCCCCATAGTCTTATGTCCCGGACTTCCCGTGGTACATATTTTGACAAAAATTGGCCCTTGACTGAGCCCTAAGCCTGTGTGAAATGGGGGTTTTAACTGCTATTTTATGGCGTCAACTTTTTTATAATTTAAATCTGCAAAAAACAGGAATGCACGAGAGACTTCACCCTGCAGAAGGCGATTTCCTGCTGTCACAGGAAACCCCACCCCCACGCCCCGGTGACCGGGGCCTTTCAGCTTCAGCAGGATGGAGTGGAGAACTAATACGCCCCCCAGCGTGAATGAGCGTTATTCACTGACAGCAAACACAGGGCGCGCAGCAGCGTCCTGTAACCAGGCACACGCGCGCCACTTCCTCCATCAGCAGTGAGTCACTTCGGGAGCCGGCGCATGCGCAGCAGCCAGGCTCCGGCAGGCGGAGAAGCAGATAAGTGCGGACACTCCCCTCAGGTCTCACCAGTGCCGGCTGCTACCCCGGAAGCCATGGACATAGCCGAGAACGGGCAAAAAAAAGGGGGTGAGCGGGAAGTGAGGGGTGGGGGGTGCGGGGGCCGCGGGGCCAAGGGGGCAACCGGGGCTTGTGAAGGAGTCCATACACGGGTTGGCTGTAAATCTTGCTGAAAAGAGGGGGTGGTTTTTTCAGGGCCCAATGCCGGGGGTGGGGTTTGGGATACAGCTGTGCCAGGGCCCACAAAGCCAGGGAGAGGGGGTGGTATGCAGCTGTGCCAGGGCCCACCAATGCCAGGGAGAGGGGGTGGTATGCAGCTGTGCCCCAATGCCAGGGAGAGGGGGTGGTATCGCTGTGCAAACCCCAGTGCCCGGGAGAGGGGGTGGGATCGCGTGCCAGGGCCCCCAAAGCCCCGGGAGAGGGGGGGGTATCAGCTGTGCCAGGCCCACCAATGCGGGAGAGGGGGTGGGGTCAGTGTGCCAAAGGGGGCCCCCAATGTTGGGAGAGGGGGTGGTATACAGCTTGAAAGGGCCCCCCAATGCAGGGAGAGGGGTGGGTTCAGCTGTCCAGGGCCCCCCCCAATGCCAGGGAGAGGGGGTGGTATGCAGCTGTGTCAGAGCACACCAATGCCAGGGAGAGGGGTGGTATCAGTGGCAGGGGGCCCCCAATGCCAGGGAGAGGGGTGGTATACAGCTGTGCCAGGGCCCACCAATGCCAGGGAGAGGGGGTGGTATACAGCTGTGCCAGGGCCCACCAATGCCAGGGAGAGGGGGTGGGATCAGTGTGGGCCCCCCAAAGCCAGGGGAGGGGGGGGTAGCAGCTGTGCCAGGGCCAACCAAACAATGGGGGGGAAGGGGGGGGGTGGGGGAGGGAGTTGCCCAATGCCCGGGGGGGGGGGGTATGCACTGTGCCAGGGCCCCACCAACCAGGGGAGGGGTTGGGATGCGCTTGTCAGAGCCCACCAGTGCCAGGGGAGGGGGGGTTATGGGCGGCCCCAATGCCCAAAAGGGAGGGGGGTGGTATGACTGGCCAGGGCCCCGCCCAATTTTCGGGAGAGGGGGTTGGGTTTTCAGCTTCCGGGCCCGAAATGCCAGGGAGAGGGGGTGGTTTCAAAAATGTCCGGGCCCAAAACCAATCCGGGAAGGGGGTGGTTAAGCTTTAGGGCCCACAAGCCGGGGGGGGGTGGTATGCACTTTTTCCAAAACCCCCAAGGAAAAAAGGGGGTTTGGTTTTGAGTGTGAAAAGCCCACTTCCCGGGGGAAAGGGGGAAAATTTATAATGTAATATCTGCTGTGTGCCCCCCCGGGGCCCAAAAAAGTTATGCGGAGAGCGGTGGCATTGAGGTATGGGGCATGCACCCCCCGCTTTTGCTTTCACCAGCGCTGCTGGCGGTGTATTGCAGCCAACCTGTGGGCCTCTATCAGTTAAACAAGCCTCAGCCAGAACACAGTAAATTTTTTTTTTTTTTTTTTTCTGTGTAGTTTTTAATTTTTGGGTTTAAAAGCTTCAGAGGTTATTTACTAAGCCGTCAAATTTGTAGATTTTTGTCCATAAAACCATCGAACTTGGTTTTTTTTTCAGGGGCCCCTAAAGCTCAGCTGTGATTGGCTGCCCTGGTTCAGATGACGTATTTGCGGGGCGCACTGCAATGTGTCAAGTACACCACGCTCATACGGTAACATCGTAGCTCTCATTGAGTGTTATGATTCTCCGGCGCACAGTAAACACCAGCGAATGTAAGGGGGAACTCCCGTTGAAAGATTTAAAAGCAGCTTTTACTTTAACGGGGGGTATTGTAACTAGCTTTGTTGTGATAAATGAAAGCTTAGCTGGGATTGGTTGCTATGGGTAACAAACAGATGCTTTACCCCTTAAGCCGAACACCTGAAAAGTAGTTAATGACCAGAACATTTTTTTTTCTTTTTCCCCTCGTTTAAAGTTGAAAAATTTTTTTTTTACATGCGGGTATGGGCCCGTTTTTTTATCGACGGTACTTTATGGGGAATATTTAAAATTTGGTTTTTTTTTTTTTACACCAAAAAAATTTCACACTTAATTAAAATTGTTGATTTAAATTTCGGTTTTTCGGGGTTGGGGGATAAAATATGTGTAGGGTTTTTTTTGTGTAATATATGCACAAAATTTTTTATATTTTTTTTTCAAATATTTTTTTTTTTTTTTTTTTTTACACTTGTAATGATTAGCTTTTTATATAGCTAATTTTTTTATTTCTTGCCCGTCTGAACGGCAGTGTTCAGGTCGACCAGTTGTTCGGGGGCCCGGTTCTCAAGACAAAAATTCACAGAAAAAACAATCCCCCTGGGGAGTATGGGTTAAAAAAAAAAAAACCCGAAACTAAACACCATATCAATATCAAATTTACCCTTTTTTTTAAAGATCTTTAAAAATTCCTTTAAACCACGCTATCAATAATGGGTCCTTTTTTGTGCTGATAAAATACAGATATCTATCCCTTTATGTGTCCCCATCAATCCCCTTAACGGGGGGTCATCGTCCCAAAAAGGGACGGCCCCCCCTTTGGAGGCGCCCTATATTTCACCTGTATAACCCTATCAAACGGGGACAGATATTGTGTTTAAAAAATTTCCTTACAGATGCCCCCAAAAATTTTCAAAATTCGATAAAAACCACTTACAGTAGTAGTCAAAAAATACCAGACTTTAAAAGGAAAACAAGGTTACAACAGATGTCCAACATAAAGATATTTATGTGCACTTCTTAATGTCCAGATTACATGTGCCAAATGCACAGGCAATAATGGCACTCTAGGTCCTTTTCCCCAGATTAACAAAAAATTCTATTATCCTGCAGCTGCAGTAACCTTATCTGATATCAGAGGGTACTCAAAACCTGTATAGGGTTCATCAGGGGAATAGAGAAGGATAATTCATATTGAATTCAGCGATGTGAGCCTTATTGATGTCCCAAAGATAGGCCCTGCCTTGACTGTCCAGGGGGAAACGCGTCGGGATGAGGTGAAGGGATCAGAGGAGATAAATGAGGTCGTATATTCATCTTTATACCGCTGTATTTTGTGCTGATCCTTTTCACTGTATTTATTCTTATGGAGTCAGTTGACATATTGAATATGATTCCATTATGTCCCTCTTGATTATCCTATACAGGTTTTGAGTACCCTCTGATATCAGATAAGGTTACTGCAGCTGCAGGATAATAGAGATTTTTTGTTAATCTGGGAACAGGACCTCGAGTGCCATTATTTGCCTGTGCATTTGGCACATGTAATCTGGACATTAAGAAGTGCACATAAATATCTTTATTGTTGGACATCTGTTGTAACCTTGTTGTCCATTTAAAGTCTGGTATTTTTTGACTACTACTGTAAGTGGATTGTTTATCGGAATTTTGTAAACTTTTGGCATCTGTAAGGTATATTTAAACAATCTAATATCTGTTCCCCGTTTTGATAGGGATTATACAGTGTGTAATATAGGGCTAGCCTCCAAAGGCGGGGCCGTCCTTTTTGGGACGATGACCCTACCTGTATAAGGGATTGATAGGGACACATGAAGGGATAGATATCTGTATTATTATCAGCATCATAGGATAGTGATGCCATTATTGATAGCGTGGTGTTAAGGAATTTTTAATAGATCATTAATAAAAGGTTCATACACAGACGGCTCTGGGGCTACTCTAGGTCCCCAGGGCTGACTGTGCAGCCGTTCCACGGGCTCTGTCGGGTCACTGGGTGTTCCAATCACCCGACAGAGCAGGGAAACCCTCTGATTGCGGTGTGGTAGCGCACCGCCGCAATCAAAGGGTTAAAGCATCGGGTTGCGGAGGTTTCCTCCGGTGCTCGCAGGGGATGCTCTGGGATCAGGGCTGTGTAGTACAGCTCCGTTCCCAGCGCAGCTGTGGCCCCGAGCGCTGCAAACTCCAGTGTCTGCAGCAACGGCAAAAGACGTCGCTGCAGACGAACGACCTGAAATACCCGCCGTCAAAAGACTGTGGGCGGTCGTTAAGGAGTTAAACAGTTTTGATAAATGAGGCCCAATGTCTTTTCACGTTAATTTGATGTATAAAATGCCCGTTTGACACTCCCTTTACGCATCAGAGCAGGCATTGAAAATGCATCAAAGTTGTCCCACTCTTTTGTATGGAAAGACGCACCATTAAAGCAAATGGCGTATTTTTTCGCGTGGCATTTCATGCGTTTTCCCATGCATTCCATGTCAGTTTTATGAGCGTAATGCGTTATTTTACAATGGAAAGTTAATGGGGTTTGCAAAATACGTGCGAAATTACATTATATGTTGCCCCTTATTTTGGTGCATTAAGACAATGAAAAATTTCAGCTCACCTATTTGGACATATTAAAAGCTGACTCTATGCATAGCAGGCATGTTATTGATAATATCCCTCTAGGGGAATACATATGCTTGAAGAGGAATTCTTCCTCGGAAGCTACTTAATTAGAACATCAAAAGAAAGCCAGTGAAAGATTAAAACAGAGGGGTTATTCAGAAAAAGTCTTAAAGGGGTTGTATCATTTCATTAAATGGTCTTCAGAATAAGGGGACAGTGAAAACAAGCAACTTTGCAATTGGATGTCATTAGCAAAGCTGTCTTGTATTCACAGTATTCCTATCTTGTGTTTTTGTATTACATGATAGCCAGTCCTGGTCGGATCCCTCCTCCTTGCATTTCACTGCTGAGAGCTCTTTTAAATTCTGTACACCCCCCGGTCAATTCACGGGCTGTGTTTCATCAGGTAAGGGCCCGAAATTTTCACTTTATACAGCAGAAGAAACAAAATTACACTGAAGGGCTTACCCAATCAGGAAATAGCACAATTTGTGTCGATCCCTGCCTGACTCCGAGTTAGGCCGTGTTCACACGGCTTATTCAAGACGGACTTGCGAGCCGGATTGCGCTCGCAATTCCGGCTTGAATAAGGGGCGGGTGTGGGGGCGGGGGCGCGGCCCGCCGGCCCATAGACTGCCATTATCCACGGCGCGTATTGCGCCTGGATAATGTGCATGTCACTTTCTCCCCACCCGGTGGATTCGCCGAGCGGGGAGGAGCGACGGAATCCACTGTTCTCTATGAGAACGGTGGATTACCGTAATTACTGCAACGGATTGGCGCCATACTGCAGCGCAAATCTGGCGCGCAGTACGGCGCCAATCCGCGCTGAAATAAGCCGTGTGACTATGGCCTTAGGGGCCGTAGCATTTTCTCTCTCCACACCCGGCAGAAACAGACAGCAACAGATTCTACAATGAGAAAACATAACACTTTTTTCACGGTGCCTAACTCTCCTGCATAGAAGCGAGATCTGTGCCGTTCATAGAGCATCTCCAGCTGTGAGAGGAGAAGAGTGCTCAGTCTAGAATGAATGCAGCCTGTGGTATGTATACAGCTCTTACAAAATAAGACTGATAGGGAGAGACACAGTGACATGTGGACTCAGAGAGGAGGGGAGGGGGCGTCTCGGGAGCCAGCATGAACAGTGAAGGGGGGGATGTTGTCACCCAGCTGGGAGGGGAAGAAACGGCCCTGCATTTCCAGAGTTGAGAAGCTGAGAGCAGGGTGAATCAGCCGAACTCCGGAAGCGATACATCCTCTTTAAACAAAGCAATGAAAAAAAACCTCAACCATAAGTAGAGAAACTTTGTTGCAACAAAAAGAGAGCAATAAACAAAAATCAGAAAATAAGAACATAACTTTTAGCACAACATACAGTGTCCAATATAGCAAAATAATACATATCATTAAGAAAAATCTGCCTTTTATATAGACAGGATAATATCCAACAAATTACTCAAAACATGAGATATGTGTCGAGACGAGCCCCGACATTGGGTAATCTCCTTTCCCCGAGCTTATTTATCCCCAAAAAATGTGAGCAAAAACCATGGCTAACTACTAAAGGATCTTACCGCTGTATAGACATTGTATAACCTGCCAATATGCCATCAATACAAAAGAATTTAGTTCCACATTAACGGGTGAATCCTTCAAAATACTGTCCTATGCAAACTGTAATACGAGAAATGTCATCTATCTTATTACATGCACAGCTTGAAAGGTACAAAAAAAATTTTTAAAACGGAGTCGCAGACACTTGTCAGGTATAATTAATGCATCTATGGCTTCACGCCACTTTTTTGAATGTCATCAGGGTAATACCAGTACCTTGACCTGCAACGTTATAGAAGTAGTCCGCAAACCCAATAGAGGAGGAGATCTCTGAAAAAAGTTATTATCCCGCGAGGCCTGGTGGAGTTTCTGCCTGAACACCAGAGCCCCGCAGGGGTTATATAAGCGGCATGATCTCATGTTCCATTATTAAAATGTAGATTCCGCATCAACGAGTACCAAGATTAAGAAAATAAGTAGTGAGACCATTTTTTTTTCGTTTACTTGGGGTTATTTGTAATTTTATATGTGTTTTAAAACTCTGTCAGTGCGTTCTCGCAACATAAAAGGAGTTACGTCACATGAAAAGATCACCATAAATAAGGAAGCTTTTCCCAAAACGCGTCGGTGTGTCCCGCTGAAACCATATTTTTTTCCCTTTCTTAGGTTTTTCACATGGATCAATAACTAAATTTTTGGCCTCGTTCAAAAGGTTATTTAAAAAGTTTTCAAGGAAATTTCCGATGTAATATTTTGAAATCAGTTGAAAAATCAGTTGAAAATTAAGTGCCATAAGTGTGGCACGTATTTGTAATATTTCCGGGGATTCACCATCTAAAATATTGTGGGTGGTGAATCCGCCCGGAAAAATTGACAGGGTGAATTTTTTTTCCGTGGATTCCGTGTCAACCCGCGGCGGCAATCGGAAACGGAGTTTTGGTGTGGTAAGAGCGCCGTATTTTTTTTGGGAATTCAATAAAAAATAGGCTGTGACTTATTTCGGCGGATTTCGACGGTTTGACGATCGCAATCCTTTGGAAAAATACGCGGCAAAATAAGCCGTGTGAGAGGCCCTTTTTCAAAAAGGAACGAGAGTTTGGAAATTGCTGGATCGAGTATTTCTTATTTTGGTGCGTAATATGACTCGTAAAGCATCATACAACCACTTCAACTACAATGAGGTTACTGTACTGATCAAAGTGTAAAAATGTGCATCAAAATTACTTTGCAAAAGAGGCTTCCACAGTAGCAAAGCACAGCGTGAACCCAGCCTCTTTCCCTTAAAAAAAAAAAAAAAAAAAAAAAAAAAAGCACTTATTTCACTGCAAAATATTCTTCTATGTGACCGTGGCCTTATTCTAGGTCTTCACAGCACAGGATATTTTTTTTTTTTTTCAGCAGATTGAGTATTTAGGATCCACCAAAAATCCAACTATAAGGGTACGTTCACACTATGTACAGTACGCGCCGCAGTACATTGTGTGTTTCGGGAGCTTGAGCTAATTCGCTTGTACGCCCGCGGTGCAGGTGGGGCTGGCAGCATGCCGGCCCCATAGACATTCATTACTAGCGGCGCATATTCACCGCAAGTAATTGACACGTCGCTTATCTGCCCGTGCGTGCAATACGATCGGAGTGTATGACCGGGGAGAGGAGGCGTAATCCATAGTTCTCTATGAGAACTGGGGATTTCCATAAGTTCGTCGCGCAAATACGCCGTAAAATGCGCAACGAAATTAAATTTGCAGATCTTGCAAGCAGGGCTGTGGAGTCGGTAAGCTAAATAGTTGCAAGTCCGATTTCGCTATGGGATAGCCAAGATTAATTGTCTATAAAATGATGGGAGTCTCGCGTTCAAAGCTGTAGTGGATGGGTGAGATATGGAGCCTGAAAGCCACAAGTTTAAGACACTGTTACCCTTTTGCTTGTCAGTGTAAAATATATTGATTGGATGCGACTTTAGAACATAAAAAACCTTAATGAATTGTAAATATGCAAACGTGAGGGAAAGTGGGAAAAACGGTTTCGACAAAACCGTCCTGAATAACGTGTGTGGAGTCTCTGAATTGTTCTGAGAATTAGTATCTCCTCCATCAGATCCTCCTTCATACATGAGCTCATCATTTCTAGGCTAGAGAACGGCCTAATTCTTTGTACTGTATAGGACCTTGTTGTCCCCAATCGCCAGCGGAGGAGAAGGGGTTAAGGGAGATGGCGCACCACCCACTCACCAATGAACTGCTCTTACTATGCTGACATTCAGCCCCCATAACACATGCAGTATAGGAATGTATGTGATACCAAGTGGGTTCACAAAGTGTATTGCTGCATGTACAGTACGCGCCGCAATACGCGTTCATCGCGCTGTTAAAATTACATGCTTGTAAGCGTGTAATTTGAATGGCACGAACAATGCACAATAGCCTCAAGGCAGATTTCTGCCTCCTATACTTAAGGGTATGTTCACACGGTGTATTTGTTGTCCGTTTTCCCCAACGTGTATTGCGCACCAGGAGAAAGAAATCGCATGTCACTTCTGCCCTGCGCTGGGGAAAGTGAATGTCTATGGGAGTGGGCACAGAGATGACTTCTAACACACTCAGTGTATAGTGGCACTGTCCATTCTTTTCAGACACCTGTTAAATACATGTTGTGTGATTGAGGGCACGTATCTTACGTTATGCTCTGAGAAGTGTATTGTGCATTTTTGGGGCGTATTTTGGCTAAAACACCCATTATTTAAACTTGTTCCACTTTGCCCTGTGTACTACACTCAACTGCGTGGTGGATGGATAATTCTATATACTGCAGTCGTTGTACTGGGATAGGAACTCGGTCTTCCTCTAGTGAATCTATTTTCTCTTACATTCTTCGTCCCGGGATGGGCTTCATACTACTATTCTGATGACATGAGAGCAAATAATTTAAAAAAAATGCCGTCCGTTATCTATAAATTAACCTGGCCTGCAACTAACATGTCCATGCTAGAATAGTCCAAAAAGGAGTTGATAGTCTAGTACAGGAGGCAGTGTTCAGGTGGTCTATCTTTATAGGGACTAGGGTGAGGGGCAGTATGGAGGGCACATTTGGGTGTTAGGAAATTGGCACCAATGTGCAGTGTTCAGGCCTCCACATTGATGCCAGCAGGTGAGTGTATGCACATCATGATCTAATCTGTACCTCGGGGCTGGGGTTCTGTGGGAATTTCCATGTGTATGTGCAGTTTTAACACCACAGGCAGCTGTCCATATAGACAGAGCTGCTCCCTGGCTCTTCTGATCCACAGCTGTTGTCACATTGTTAATGCGGCTGGAGGTAAGGAGGATTGCAAACACGGAGACGCTGCTTCTAAGGGAATGTTCACATGGATGATTTTGACGCTGTTTTTGGAGATTTTCCATGCCCAAAACCGCATCAAAAAAAGCCTTCAAAATGCACCCAGTTTTCATTGATTCCTATGAAAAGCCGCGTTGTAGCTCAAACACGACGAGGTTTTTACGTGCGTTTTAGGCGCTTCTTTGGACACTAAGGGTATGTTCACACGGCTTATTTTGGGGCGCATTCCGTGGCTTACTGCACTTAATACGCGGGGAAATCGCCCCATAATTACGGTAATCCATAGCTCTCATAGAGGACTATGGATTAGATCTCCTCTCCTCGCTCGTGACATTTCAATTATTTGCGGCGATTACGTGCCGTGAGTAATGCATGTCTACGGGGGCGGCGGGCTGCCGGTCCTCCCCCTTTGGGGAAATACGCTCGGGATCAGGCGAGCTCCCGAAACACCGAAGTTACTGTATGCCGCTGCGTTACATGTGTGAACATACCCTAAGGTATGTTCCACGATTAATTGGGGGGGCGTACAGTACGGCCGCAATTACGCCGGGTGTTTTGGGGGGAGGGGGGGTGGGCACCCCACTGGCTCCATTGACATGTGTTTCTCGTAATTGACATTTTTTCCCTGTCGTGGGGCAAAAAAGGGCGATCTTTCTTAGAGGCGGGCGAGAGGAGGACTGTAAATCCTTTAAAGGGGTTCCCCATTGAAGCCGCCTGAAAAACCGGCCGAAAATGAGCACAATTGTGCGCTACACGGGTTTTCCGCCCGGCTGTTCTGCCGCCTGCGGTCCACTCAAAAAAAAATTGGATGTCTTTTTTTCCCCCAGTTTTTGGGGGAAAAATGAACCCCAATGGGGGGTCTTCCCGTCTCGCGGAAAAAGCCCCCCCCCCCCCCCCACCCCCCCCCCCCGGGGCCGGGCCCCCCCCCCCCCCCCCCCCCCCCCCCCCCCCCCCCCCCCCCCCCCCCCCCCCCCCCCCCCCAAAAACCCACCCCCCCACCACCCTTTTTACCAAAAAATTGAAGAAAGGGAAAGTTTGGCTTTAAAAACTGGGGTTGTGGAAAAGCGTTTTCCGTCCCCACCCACTTTTTAAAGGGGTTGGGACCAGGGGGTGGAGGCAGAGGCACCTATTCGATCCTAATTTCTCGACTTGTTTCAAATGGGGATGTTTAATGATAAATTTTTGTGAAAATGTAACATCGGCTGTTTTGGAAACCCAAAATATTAAACTAAAAAAATATTAAAAAACACTTTATTTTAGGAGGAAAAAATATAAATAAGCCATTAAAACTTTAGTATTTGGAAAGATGGGAGTGAAATAAAAATTAAAACCCATGTCCAGCTGTAGTGGAAAAAATATTGGATGAAATAAAACAAAAATTTTTAAATTGCTTTTATGAAAATTTTTGGGTTGATTTGGCGAAAATTGGGATATTCCCAAAAATGCGGGACATTTTGGGGTCTCTGAATTTTCTAGAAAGAATCGGCCCTCTCTCATAATTTTCAGCAAATTCCACAGGGCCTAAAAACTTTAAAAATTGTGGGGCCCCAAACCTTTTAAAAAGGGGGTTAAACTCTAAATTTAGGGTAAAAAATTCCCTTTTGGCA
>JAODAL010040058.1:0-37333 GCA_025379985.1 Phyllomedusa bahiana
CGTTCCCCGCTGCCTTGTCTCTCGAGTTGATCAGGAAAATCAGCCTCGCTTCAGCCTCCACGGCCGAGTACCCCCAGCCCCCAAAGAAAACCTCCTACCCCTTCTCCTTCCGCCGTTTGAGACCTGCAGCCGTACAGCGGCCAGTCTAGCAGCCAGCCTTCTGTTTCCAGGTTTGGGAGCAGAAGAAAATTTAACCCAAACCATCCCAAAGCAAAAGCCTTTGAATGTCGGCATTGCCAGGCTTTTGGCCTTGGAAATGTTGCCTTTCCGTCGGGTGGACACAATGGGTTCGCCACGTCATGGCCCTCGCTTGCCCCAATACCAGATCCCGGAGCAGGCATTTCTTTGCCAGAAAAGCCGTCCCTGCCTGGCAAGCCACGTGGCATCTAAAATTTCAAGCGCGTTGTCTGCCTCTGTGTCCGGAAAAGTCCATTTCACCCCCGACACATGGCCTAGTAAGCACGGCCAAGGCCGCTAAAATCTCTGTGACAGCTCACGGGGTGAGTGGGTGGATGTGTCTGGGGGTGACGGTGGCTCTCAGGCTCGGCGCAGTCTTCAAAACCGCGGGATGGTGCAGGGCTCTTTCCCAAGGTCCTCTGGTGGATCACGTCCCCAGAGACACCAGGCCGTGATGAAATTAATCTCCCTTGGAGACCCTCCACACACCGGTCTGGAGCTGTGGACGGCTCTAAGCAACGAGACCGAGCGCTGGCTGGGTGACAAGAACCTTGTGCCTGGCACGGTGGTGTGCGATAAAGGGCGAAATTGCTGGCCGCCTTAAGATCGGTAGGCTGGACCCACATCCCTTGCCTGGCCATGTCATGAACTTGTCGTCCAGAAATTTCTAAAGAGCTACCGGGTCTGGACTGCTGCTGAAGTGGCTGGGAGGTCTGGTTGCACTTCCGCCGTTCGCACCTGCTTCGTCCCGCCTGGTGGTTGTCAGCTTTAGTGGGCCCTCCCCTCAACCGTCTCATTGTTGACGTGGCAACACGCTGGAATTCCACCTCCACATGCTCCCGCGGGTTGTGGCGCAGCGCAATGCCATTTACGCAGTACGAAGTGACACATATCATGAAAAGCAGCGGTACGGAAATCGGGGTGTTGAACCACCGAGAGTGGAGGCAGGTGAAAGAGCTCTGCACCCTCCTTGCCAGTTTTGAAGAAGCCACCAAAATGGACAGTGCGGACAATGCCCTTGTCAGCTGAGCATTGTGGTGATCTTAGTTCTGGTACGATCGTTGGACACTCTGAAACAACGAGGTCCCGCCAGCGACGGAGGAGGAGACGGACACAGATGCGGACACGGAGCCTTTCTCTCCGTCAAATCCACAAGGCCCGACAGTTTCACAATTTCATCGGTCTTCATTAGGCAGTGGTTCGGGGTCCAGAGCTAGTGCAAGGTGGCGCATCAGCTCAAGGTGCATCATCTCAGGCAAGTCAGGGCTGTGTTGAAGCTGTGCCGGAGGCAGCGGAGGAGGAGGAGGAGGAGGTATTCCTAGACACCGATGTTACCGACGTCCCTGCCTTGGAAAGAGGTTGGCGCGAATTTGAGGCGGAGGAGGAAGATGAGGAAGATCAGTTTGCTAGTGCCCTCGACCCAGAGGCTTGGGAAATCAAGGCTCCATCTTCACATGAGTGCTTGGATGCTTCCATTTCTCCAACATGATCCTCGCATTAAGGCCATCAAAATGAACAACAGTTACTGGGTGGCCACCCTCCTGGATCCCGGTAAAAACAAAAATCAGCACTTTCCTTCCACCCACCCAAATAGAGAGTAAAATGCAGCAAATGGAGACCTTGCTGATTGATCAACTGGAGACATCTGTAGCGTCTGCTTTCACGTTCCCCAAATGTCACGTGGAAACAACATCAGCGACGGGACAGCAGTAGAGTGCCAAGTAGGCGTAGCGGCAGCAGCAGGCAAGGTGGCAGAAGCCTAATGGGTGACCTCTGGCAATCTTTGTTTACCACCTCACCAACGCATGCAATGCAGGGCACACATCCAACACACAGAGATCAGCTTAAGATCTGGTGCACGACTATCTGCGTCTCAACACCGATGTTTTTGCATGTGTTCCGGACCCAATAGACTTCTGGGTATCCAAAATGGACGAATGGCCCGAGCTGGCTCGTCACGCCATAAAGGTGTTGTCCATGCCAGCAGCCAGCGTCATATCTGAGCGGACCTTCAGCACAGATGGAGGAGTCATTACAGACAAACGCATCAGGCTTTCACAGATAATGTGGATCGTTTGACTTTCATCAAGTTGAATCAGGCATGGATCTCTGATGATTTTGTGGCCCCAATTGCCGAGGTCACCGATTAGTTGCCAGTCTACTTCACATTCCTTTTCAAACAGAAATGGTTCCTCTTGAAAACTTTTTTTTAAATGATCATTTCTTACTGCAATTTTTATTCTCTTTTCCCAACAGTTCATTTTGCTGGTTTTGCTGTGAGGAGACTGTAAAAGACAGCAAGGTTTCATGACAACACCGTATTCCATTTACTCACTTTATCTTAAGAAGTTTTCGCATTGTCAATGGTTTTGAGGTCATGTTGCTGTGAGATACAGCAATAATCATGGTCCTTTGGAACAGAAATGTGATTTCTAAGTGGCATTTCTCCCTCACAATTTTTATAGTGGCTGAGAGGTCATATTTATAATTTTTTGGGGTCATGTTGCTGTGTGATTATTTTTTTTCTTTTTTACAGCTCTATAATTATGGTCCTTGGAAACAGAATGTGGGCTTCTAAGTGACATTTCTACATCACAATTTTTAATTGGGATGAGAAGTAATATTTATAGATTTTTTGGGGTCATGTTGCTGTGAGATACAGCGTATAATTATGTCTTTGGAACAGAAATGTGGCTTCTAAGTGGATTTCCTCCCTCACATTTTTTTATAGTGGATGTGAAGTCATTATTTATAATTTTTTGGGGGTAATGTAGCTGTGAGTTACTGAATTAATCTGGTCCTTATGGTAATCAGTAATGTGGTTCTAAGTGGCAATTTCTCCCTCACATTTTTAACAGTGGCTGGAGAAGGAATTTTTATTAATTTTTGGGTCTTGCTGCCTTTTATGGAAATGCAGCAATACTACAGGTCCTATTATAAAAATAATTAAATTTGGTTTCTATACTGTCATTGTTCATCACAATTGTACCAAAGTGGTCAGGGTCATGCTTGAAATTATTTTTAGGCCGGCATTTTGCTGGTGACATGCAGCTATAATACATGGTTCCTATTCTTAAAAAAATGTTGTTTTAACAGACATTTGTTCTTCACAATTGACCCAAAGTGGCTTCAAGGGTCTCATGCTTTGATTTTTTGGGGGCATTTTGCTGTGACATGAGCTATACTTACAAGATCCTATTCTAAAAATGTGTTTCTAACAGATTTTGTCTTTACAATTGTCAAGAGTGGCTCAAGGGTTTTGTTGCTGTCAGAAACTGGTTTCGGTAGGACACTGTTAATGGAACATATTGCAAATGACTTGTTTTTGCAAGATCTTTAACATAGCTATCATCCTTGTATTGTGACAACCCATTAATACGAATGAAAAAAAGAGAAAACATGACATGGTGGGGATTCCATCCTATTTTAAAATGTGTTTTACTAGAATTAAAGTACTAAAAAATTGTGCATGTACAAAAAGCTGTTTAAAATAATTCCTTGAATTTTTGTTTCAAGGGAGGTACAGGAAACGTTGACCAAGATGTAGGTTATTCAGAGGACATGGAGTTTGGAGCAGGACAGAGAACAAAGTACAGAGACATTTCCGCCAGCAACGTGAGTTAAAAATGAGAAAAGAATGGCAAGATTAAAGCGGCACCTGGGTTGTAACAGGAGCGTTAACCACAAGTATTTCCGCAAGTGAAGCTAATTGGGTTCGCACTTATACGGGAGGGCAAGCGCTACCCAGAGTAATTGACTGTGTACAGAGGAAGGCTGGAGTTTCACACTTCCGGTTCCGCACTCTGCTTCAGCACGACAGTATTCGTTGCTGCGTCATCAGGGTGATTATAACCTGCGTTGTTAATAGATGACGGGAGCCAGCCTGGGCTTTAACCGCCACCCACTGTAACTCCGGCCTGGTCATGCTGTGGGCAGGAAGTATAGTCAATGTCCAGTTCCAACTAAAAAAGGGTGGTTGAAAGACTCCTTTTTACGGCCACTTTTAAATGCGGGGGTCAAGCAGGTTTGGGGCTCATGCTGTGGCCAGCGAAGGTATTAGTCAATGTCCAGTTGAAACTAAACATGGTGGTTTGTAAGACTACTTTTTCCAGGCACTTTTTAAATGTGGGGTCATGCAGGTTTGGGGCTCATGCTGTGGCCGCAGGACAGGTATAGTCAATGTCCAGTGAAATAAAATGGTGGTTTGAAAGACTCCTTTTTTCCGGGCACTTTTTTAAATGTGGAGGGGTCCATTGCAGGTTTGGGGCTCATGCTGTGGCCCAGGGACGAGTATAGTCATTGCATCCAGGTGGTAAACTAAAATGGTGGTTGAATGACTCCTTTTTCGGCACTTTTAAATGTGGGGTCATGCAGGTTTTGGGGCTCATGCTGTGGCCCAGGACAAGGTTTAGTCAATGTCCAGTGAAACTAAAATGGTGGTTGAAAAGACTCCTTTTGTCGGCACTTTTTAAATGTGGGGGGCATGCAGTTTGGGCTCATGTGTGGCCCAGGACAGGTATAGTCAATGTCCTGTTAACTAAAATGGTGGTTGAAAGACTCCTTTTTGCGGCACTTTTTAAATGTGGGGGTCATGCAGGTTTGGGGATCATGCTGCGTACCAGGACAGGGATATTCAATGTCCAGTTCAAGTAACATGATGGTTCAAATCATACTGCCTTCTGTCACTTTTTAATTTGTGGGTGATGCAGATTTAAGGGTCAGGCTGTGGTACAAGATAGGGATAGTAAATGGTCTGTGACTTTTTTTCTGTGACTTTTATAACCTAAGTGTGTTGCCTAAGATGTAGCACGTATCCATTTGACTGTTGTGGATGTTAATTTCAGCTTCTCCAGCCTTGTTTGGGTGTAATAATGAAGGTGTTGTTGCTCTCCCATAGACTTTAATTGTCATCGCGCATAATCGATGCTCACTATCGAAAAACCTTATCGATAGCGGCCGACTATCGACTATCGATCGATCTCGATAGCCAACGCAATCGCTCAACACTACTTAAAACCCATATCTAAGTGACCCGTTTAAATAGGGAGGTATCATTACGTGATACACCACGTCACCTCCTATATGCTTTCACTTTAGATATGTACTTACAATAACATATAAAAAGACACTTAAAATGACTATATATCTTATTATTGCCACATCAATGTGTTTACATGTATACAATACCGCAATCTGAGATAGTAACAGACATTTTAATGAATGTATGCCAAATCGTTGCGAAGATTTAGACCCGCTTTTATTCTGATTTGTAACTCCAGAATCCAGTAGGCTTCGCGCAAACGGACCTTCCATTGCCAGTCTCCGCCCCTCACTGGGCGTTCAACCTTTTCTATTCCAAAGCAAGATAAGCTACTTATATTTCCTGCGTGTTCCTATATGAAATGCTTGGCTACCCCCGAGTATGTGCTGTGTCCTTTGTTAACACTATTTAGGTGATCTGCTACCCTCGTTTTTAATTTTCTAATGCTGCATCCCACATATAATTTATCACATTTGTTAAAATTTCATGCCATAAACAATGTGGTCTGAGTCGCAATTAATGAATCTTTGTATGGTATATTCTTTTTGATTTTTCTGACTACTATTAAAAGTTTTAATTTTGTGGGTATATTTGAACATATTGCACCTTCGACCTCCACATGGAAAAAATCCATTTTGTGTGAACCAGACCTTCTTGTTTTGTTGGCTTACAAAAATACTGGGGGAAACCTCATTACCAATTGTTTTATTTTTTTTAGGAACACAGCTAACTCCTTTATCCAGGATTTTTGCCAGTTGTGCGTCTTGCCTTAGTATATTGATGTTTTTAAAAAATATCTTTTTAATTTTTTCAAAACTAGTATTATATGGTGTAGAAAATACCAAAGTATGTTGTTTTTTGAGAGATCTTTCTTTTGTTTGTGTTCATTAGTTTGTTGTTCATTTTATTTAACACTCTCTTTTTTTGTGTTTCTTTATACCCTCTGTCCTTTAGCCTACCTATAATATTTCTTTTTTCTTGTTAGAAATCACTGTCACTGGTGCATGCCCTTCTTGCCCTTATGAATTCCCCCAGTGGGATGGCATTGAGTGTATGTTTAGAGTGGCTACTTTCTGCTCTCAATGTTGTGTTACCACTCGAGGGTTTACGATATAGGGCAGTAGTTACTTTGGAGAGTGTGGGATCACCCCTGAGTAAGATGTCTAAGAAAGGAATTTTTTCTTTGTCATACGTATATGTAAATCGCAAGTTTTGTGTATTTTGATTCAGGTAATTTACAAACTCCGGTATGGATGCCACATCGTGACCCCAAACAACCAAGAGGTCATCGATGTAGCGCCCATACCAGAGTATTAAGTGACTAAATGGGTTGTCCGTGTCAAAAATCACTTGTTGTTCCCACCAAGACATATAAAGGTTGGTGATAGATGGGGAAGAAATAGCCCCCATCGGCACTCCCATTAATTGTATGTAATAGTCACTGTCAAATTTGAAATAATTGTGTTTCAGGAGGAAATCCACACTCTCCAATAAAAATAATTTTAAGCCTTCTTTATACTGACTATATTTATTGAGATGGTATTGTATAGCTGGTAATACTTGTTGTTAGGGTATATTAGAATACAGACTTACCACATCTAAACTTAGCCATGTATAATTGGTAGACCAAGTGAAATCTTGGAATGTCTGCTGTACCATTTTGCTGTCTTTCAGATATCCTGGGGCTGTTTGAACAAGTGGTTGCAAATATCTGTCCACAAAGGACAATTGGGCGTAAACCTGGTGGAAAATGGTTTTTATGTAGTTTAGGGACTCCATAAAAAATGGGTGTTTGTACTTCTTTCATTTCTAGATATTTTTTCTGTTTTTCATCTAAAGCCCCTAACTTTATACCATCTTCTAGCAATTTTGATAATTTTTTTGGGGAAATTTTAATGGGATCTTCTTTTAATTTACGGCAGGTTTTTTTATCATTAAATATTTCCGTGCATAATTTTTTGTAAAGTGCTGCATCCATTATTACAGTAGACCCTCCCTTATCCGCTTTCTTAATTACCAGGTTATCATTTTCTTTAAGTTCTTTTAAAGCTTGTTTTTCTTTTAAATTGATGTTATACTTTCTTTTATTTTTATAACCTGATTTTGTATGGGAGCTATTTTCATCTATTATATTTCTTAAATCCCGCTCCATTGTGACCTGGAAAGCTTCCATAGCCAAGGATCGCGCTTTTAGCGGATAAAATGAGGGGTTACTGTACATTAGTTCTATATCCTCTTTACGTATATTTTGACCACTTTCATTATCGTCTAAATTTCTTAGTGTCATTAGAGTTAACTGTTCATTGAACAACATGTTGTCATTTTCATTGTTAACATGTTCAAGATTACTATGCTTATCTGTTGGTTCTTTCTGACTACTTTCTCCATTATCTGACTCTACTGTCTGTTCCTCAAAATATTTTTTTACAGTGAGATTTCTTATAAATTTATTAATATCCAGCATAGTCTCAAATAGTTTAAAGTCCCAAGTGGGTGTAAAGTTTAAACCTTTCTTCAAAACTGCATTTTCTGTTTCTGTTAGGATTATCGGTGTCAAGCAAACTACATTGTTAGTGTCATTATCAAAATTGTCTCTGTATGTAGTTTTATCTTCTATTTTTTCTTCCCTTGTCCTCTTTGTTTTGGATTTGAATCTTCTCGTTTTTTGTGGGAATATTTGGTTGTTCATCTGTTTCCCTTTTTGTTGTTCTTTGTTGTCTTTTGCTGATGTTGCCCCTGGTAATGGATCTTTCCACTGAAGTATGGTCTGATTCAGACAAGGCTGCTTCTGTGTGCTCTATATCTGAAAAGCTTACTTCCTTTTGTTTTCTGGAGCGTCTCCTTGAGGACCGCAATATGGATCTGGATTGTCTCTGATGGAAATCACTGTTCCATGTGTATACTTTGTTGTTAGCGTAATCTTCCAGATCTCTTTGGTATTTATATTTTTCCGTCTCCATAATAATGGCTTCAATTTTATTGATATTACTTTTTATATTGTTATGTAATTTGTCAAACTCAGGGTCCTCCTGGTAACTGGATATTTGCATCTCAATAGATTTTATTTGATCTTGTATATCCTGCAGTTTGTTATTTTCAAAGTCAATAATTAATTTAATGAGGTTAATGGAGCAATCTGTTAATTTTTGATTCCATTTATCCTTAAAATCCTGTGTATAGATGAAAGTTGGGTTTTTTCTTATGCGTAGTCCAAATATGTGTTTAACGTATTCCGGTCCCACCATATTTTAAGTTCTTGGATTTGTATCTTTTCCAAGTTTCTGATTAATGTTCTGAAGTCTCCTTTTTCTTTAGAGGGAGGATCTTCTAATCCAAAAACTTGTGCAAGTTTTGATTTTCGGTCCATATTCACACTCATAAAGAAGCTAGAAGCGGCAACTACTAGCTAGATTGTGTTAATCATGTAGGTTGTAATAAACCCTCTGCACTTATATGTGAAAGTATTGGACAACTCAAGACTGAATTACAACTACCCAACAAAAAAAAGGAATCCAACACACAAATAGAAATAAAAAAAGAATTTATTAAAAATAAATGAAAAAAACAAAAATGAAAAACATATTATACACACAGAAAATGGAAACAAAAATTGCAAATTGCACAGGGATCTAGCGTCACAAAAATATGAAAGAATATTGTTGAAAAAAGTGAAAAAATACTAAAAAATATACTACAGTAATAATGAAAAAATACTGAAAAAATATACATGTAAACCCCACCACATCACTAGAATAAGTATAGCACAGAATGCACAATACTAAGTGAATGTAGATCTATCAGTAAATACAAAATATGAAACAAGATATGAACGAAATATGATATGAACAAAGCTATACCACAATGTATCCAGTGGATGAGGAAAAGAGGTGACAGCTAGATACGCGTGTCGCTGACAGTTCTTCAAAGGGAGTAGATAATGAGGGATAGGGCAGGATATAAATAGAGAGACAAAAAATATACAGGTGATGTAGACCAAACAGAATATACTTGTGGAATGCATCATGCATTCCAACAACCGGAAATAGATATTGTTTCACAATAAATAAATAAATAAATAAATAAATAAATAAAAAATAATAATAAATTCAAACATACATATGAATAAGTAAGTATAATAAATAATTTACCAACATACACAAAAAAGAAACAGCCCACCAGAGCCTCCGAATATATTAAAAGACCTTTGAAAAGTAGTGAGGTAGGTTTTGTAGAGGGTGATGAGGAGGAAGCAAATCTATTGAACAATTTTTCTCTATTGTTTTTACGACATTCCTGTTGATGGGCACAGGGATCAGGTAAACTCCACCTTAAATGTTTCTTGCTTAACCCAGGAAAAAGTGCAGCTCCGCCTTAAGAAGATTAAAATAGACAAATCATCAGGTCCTGATTGTATACACCCATGTGTCCTAAGGGAATCAAGTAGTGTGATAAACAGGCCCCTATTCTTAATATTTATGGACTATACAGTAACTGGATATGTCCCAAAGGATTGGTACATACCAATTGTGGTGCAAATAATCAAAAAGGGGTCAAAAAGTGACCTTGCAAACTATAGGCCGGTAAGTTAAACCTCTGTTGTAGGTAAAATTTTGAAGGTTTTCTAAGAGATGCTATACTGGAAAAAAAATGGATTGTCATGTCAAACTAATCTCATCAGTTTCTTTGAGAAGGTTAGTTCTAGACATTGGATGTCATATATCTAGATTTTTCTAAAGCATATGATACTGTGCCACATAAAAGGTTGGTAAGTAAAATAAGAATGCTTGGACTGATGTTTGCAAGTGGGTAAGTAACTGGCTCAGTGATAGAAGACAAATGGTGGTGATTAATGGTACATACCCGGACTGGATCCCTATAACTGGTGAGGTACCATAGGGGTCAGTATTGGGCCATACTCTTTAATATACTTACTAATGACCTTACACATGGATTGCATAGTAGAATATCAATCTTTGCAGATGATGCTAAGCTCTGTAAAGTAATGAACACAAAAATGGATAGTGTTTTATTACAAAGGGATCTGGATAAGTTGGAGGCCTGGGCAGAGAAGTTGCAGGTGAGGTTTAACACAGATAAATGCAAGGTTATGCACTTGGGAAGGAAAATTCCATTCAATTATTACTAGTTAAATCGAAAAACGCTGGAAAAAAAGTGACATGGAGAATTACTCGGGAATCCTAGTGGACAGTAAACTTAATTGTAACAGCCAGTGTCAGGAAGCAGCTGCCAAGACAATTAAGATCATGAGGTATATTAAATGGGGCACAGATGCACATGATGAGATGATCATTTTCCCATTATAAAAGTCACTGGCCAGACCACATATGGAATATTGTGTACAGTTTTGGGCACCAGTGCACAGGAAGGGCATTGTAAAGCTTGAACAGGTTCAAAGGCGGGCAACCAAAGTAATAAAAGGACCAGGTGGACCAAAATAACCATAAAGATTAGCAGGATTAGAGTCATTTAGTTTAAATATATAGAAGGTCAATATAGAGATCTCTCTCAAGATCTATTTATACCCAGCACTGTATCTAGAACAATGGAACATCCTCTACGTCTTGAGGAAAGAAAGTATCTACATAAACATAGAAAGAGATTCTTCACTGTAAGAGCAGTTAAACCGTGGAACTCTCTGCCAGAGGAACTTACCATGGCAAAGTCACTAACAGAGTTCAAAAACAGTCTGGATGCATTACTAGAGTGCAGTAATATAACAAGTTATAGTGACTAGGATTCTGGAGAAGGGTCGTTGATCCAGGGATTTACTCTAATTGAAAGATTGGAGTCGGGAAGAAATTTTTTCCCTAAAATGAGGACAATTAGCTTCTACCTCATGGGGTTTTTTGCTTTCCTCTGGATCAACACTATAGCAAAATAGGCTGATCTGGATCAACATCTGTCTTTTTTCAGCCTTACAAACTATATAACTATGTAAGTCACGGCGCAGACTGGAGAGCCAGTTGTGCTTGTGCACGGCTCTCCACTCTCCTCTATGGGAGTTCTGAGTAGAGCCAAACACAGTGCTTGCCTTTACTCTGAACTCTCATAGAACAGAATGGAGAGCAACTGCGCAAGCATGACCAGCTCTCCAGTCTGCGCTGTGATTTTCAGCCATCTTTTTCAATTGTGGTAGAACCCCTTTAAAGCAAGCCTGTAAAAATGTAAAATATTTCTTAGTGACATATACCCTAAAAGTGATGGGTTGATTTACAGGAGGAGGTCACACATAGACACAGCTAGGCTGAAGGCCGTTTCACGTCTAGATATGCATTGTCGGAGCCCAAAAACGCGAAACGGCCATCAGCCTAGTTGTGTCTTTGTGTGACCTCCCCTGTAAGTGCTGGATTTATTACCTAATAAATGAGTGAAGATTTACCTAATAAATGCGTGAAGATTTATGGTGAGTGCTGTGGATGTTACTTCTACCTTCCGAGACTGTTTGTTATTCTTTCCTATCTACACAGTGCACCACTAGCACGCTGATAAGTATGTATTAACATGTATTCAGAACTGTGTCTAGTGCTGCTGTTTGGGCATTGAAGGTGGTGCCGATTGTTTAACCTCTACCTTCCTGGATTGATTTACACTCAAGGCAACTGTGCAGTCTAAAAGGTTGCATAGACCACATGAATTTCTATGCTTCTGTTAATGTTCCAGAAAATCCTAGTTAAGAAATTTCAGATTACATTCACACATTGCAGTTTTGAAAGTGTTTTCCTTAGGCAAAACCAGGAGTGGAACAGCAAAAGAAGCAAATATAAAAGGAAATAATTATTTCTCCCTACATTGTGTCCAGTCCTGATTCTGCAGAAAACAACATTTAACCAGTGCTTTGAATTTAGGACATGTTTTGATTTTTAGTAAAAGTTTGGGGTCAAATATGCAGTCATGGAAAAATAGTACACATCTGAAAATATCTGCTTTGACATGGATCAGCAAATTCATATACCATATAGAACCTCAAAAATTTTGACATCATGCTATGGAATCCATGCCTAATAGTAGGGGTACATCCAAACATGGAAATAAACTGCATCTTTTGGAATCATAACATCTCAAAACTAAGTTTTCCCAAAGCCACAGCAACCGCTGCACCTTTATACAACAACATGTGAAAGCACCATTACTGCAGGATGTACAGTAGAACTCCAGATATTTGTGGAGTCGCAACATGACTCAGACCAGGAGCAAAGAAGAAACATCCTTTGAAGCAGTAATTGCAGTACACTTTTGGTTACCATGGTACTCCACAACTTACAAACTTAATTAGCAGTCTCAGAATCTGTAGGACCTCAAGACACAGAAAAAACAAAGTAACGGCCTCCATCCAAGGTGAAAAAAGTGCCTACTCCATTATGGACTTCAGCATCAAAATAGTGATTTGACTCATAACTTGATTCTTTATCAAGCTTGATAAAAACTCACATTATTGGTTGAAATTTCACTATTTTGATGTTAAAGTCAATAAAAGAGTAACCACTTTTTTCACCTTCTTCTGCAGTTTCAGTAGGTTGGTGTACTCCAAGTGCTTTACCCTCAATCAGGAATGGAGGGCTTTTCCCTTTTAAAGGGAATTTCTCACCATGCAGTTTCAAGGAGCCACAGCCACCTTTAAACTCACACTTCCTGGTCAGGCTGTGGGTTATTCTATAGCAGTGATTGACATATCAGGTCTGCTGTTCCCATCTATTCCTGTTACAGTGACATGACTGCTGGAGATTTATAAAGTGAAGTATACAAGGCTACAGAGCTCTAAAGAGTGACAGCTTCTCATTTAGGGCTACATGTATGAAAACTGTCTAGGTTTAAAACTCACTTTGTTGCCCATAGTAACCAATAAGAGCGTTCCTTTCATTTTGCTCTGCAGGGAGTGACTTACCGTGGTCAAACTGACTGACTGATGGTAGCTTGGAGCAATGAGAGATAAGAGAGCAGGGAGAGATGGAGAGAAAAATGGTTGGTAACCAGAGAAACTTCTGTAAGAGGAGATTAAATGTTATTTATCTCCTGAGCAAAGCAAAATAAAAAAAACAATGTATTTGGCAATAGACATCTTTTACATCTTTCCCTTCATATAAAAAGCTAATCATTGTAGTGAGAAAACCCCTAAAATGACAGCTGCTTGTATACTAAACTACAAATACTTCACATTCTCTTTAAAAGTACACTACTATAAACATTTTTATTTTTCAAATATTGACAAGCAATATGCGACTATTGGATTTTGTGGATTTGTTTTTTTACTTGGGTGGTTGTTTTTTTGTATACAATTTTCACCTACGTACATTACTCTCTCTGACTTCCCTTCTGTGAGCTCTGGTAGCACAGCAGTAAGAGAATTGCTTGATGGCTCTTCTTTTAGCCTGACTGTGACCTGAGAAGAGTAAGTATTACCAGCAACATGTGATAAGTGTGAAAAAAAACCTTTCCAATGCAGAAAAAGATTACACTACTTTCCGTTCATGTAGTGCTCATCGTTGTTTAGCTTAAGCTCAACTATCCCTGTTGACAGAACAATAAAGCAATCATTATGTCATTACCTGATATTTGCAAAGGTACTATATCGAGTTAAGCAGCAGCTGAAGTAAAGTGAGATTAGTCTGCCCGGCCATTCCGAAGTTTTATCTCCAACTAGAGATGGACAATATTTTATGTGTAATTTTTCAATGCATAGGATTGCCAAAAATTCTAAAAAATCTTTTTTTCAGGAATATTTAAACAGATTTTAACAAAAATACTTCTTTCTGATTAAAGTGTCCCTCCAACAGGCTTTATAAGCAGCACACTAGGGCAGATTAAGCAATATCAATATTAATTTTGTTGCATTTTTTTGGCGCATGATGTCACACACTGAGCCACACCTCCTTCTGTGAAGTCACACCACTTTCTTAGGCCACGCACCTTTAATAAGACAAGACGCAGAAGTGTCTAGAAACTGTCTAAAACATATAATAAATGTGGTGTAAACCACATATGCCAATATTTTGGCACAATTGCCTAAATAAGTATGCCAATCTGTTCTTTGTGCAGTCAGTAACATCTAGGCAGCAATGAAAGGGAAAACAGCCCTGTCATGGCCTGCTCCCCAAGACAATCTACTTCTGACACAGTTGTCCTCAACAACAAAGGCTCTAGGCCCATTATAAGCTAGGGAAAGAGTATAAATAGAGATGGGCAAATTTCTCAAAAATTTGATTCTCCAAATTTTCGGACAAAATTCGTCTTGACCCGAATAAATTTGCGATGAATCGCATTAAAAAGCAGCTATTTCCAGGCTGCACAGAGCCTGTAGGGTGCTGTAGAATGTTGTGCCATGCTTAAATATGCAAAGGGAGTTTGTTTTGGTCTTCATACAATGCTGTGTTCTAGTATGACACACACATGACTGCCACCGTTCTTAGAATTGCTTCACTCTAAAATTCCCTGGGCACTTACAGGGGCAAAACTGACCAAAAAACTGAAGCGGGAATGCAGCCTGATAAAATCATGGCAGCGACAGCTGGAAAAAAAAAACACGCTGAGGGCTAAGATCCTACCATAGCATCAAAGAACACAGTAGTAGATTACTAGAGTCGGCACAGGTCTCAGCACAGTAAGGGGGTGTCACAGCAGGGGTCACTCCATGAGGCCAGAGCTTTAAACCATCACAGAATATGACAGAACCTGTTCTGTTAAATGCTGATGCATGTAGAGGCCCCCGAATGAGTGGAGAGGGTGTCGGCAGTAATTTTACGTTGACGTCTCTGATCATTTTGCCCTGCCTTTCATCTGTCAGTGTCCGCTTTCAATCGGTCAAAAATAGATCAGTATTGCTAAGGCCAAAAACAAACAGGAGTTGATCCAAAACAGAGATGACCAGTAAATGGATATTTGCATGTCTTCTGTGTTCTGTATCCACTCCTGCTTTTGGCTAGACAATCCCGATCCTTCCCATTGCTTCTGACAGGTGAAAAGAAGGGGAAAACCAAACAAAGTGGCAACGTCATAGAGTGGTGAGGGTGTAAACAGGATTAGGAAACAACAGGGTGTTCCAGTGAGACAGTGGTCACTTGGCAGCAGCATGACTAGGCCACAGAGTGGCTCAATCACAGAGTGTGGAGGTCACGGCAGCAGCAACAGCATGAGGTCAGAGAGTGGCACAATGACATTCTGGAGGTGGCACAAAGAGGAGTAGGCCACAGAGTGGCACAATGACACAGTGTGGAGGTCACGAAAGCTGCAGCAGTGGCAGCATGAGGTCAGAGAGTGGCACAATGACAGAGTGTGGAGGTGGCACACACAGGAGTAGGCCATAGAGTGGCACACTGACAGAGTTTGGAGGTGATGACAGCAGCAACAACAGCAGCAGCAGCATGAGGTCAGAGAGTGGCACAATGACAGAGTGTGGAGGTGGGTGGCAATACCAGTCCCCTGGTTAAAAGATGGTGGTAGGCAGATGGAGCAACGGCAGCAGATGTGTGGCATCAGGCGGTGGGGGGCATCAGAATAGTGGCTGAGGCAGGTAGTTTTGAATCCAGACTCATTTCTCAAAGTTTTGGTGAGGCGTCATGGCTGATGTAATTCTGATGCCTAAGGCATTGGTGTGTGGAAATCCTGGCCGATCCATGCCTTTATTCATCTTTAAAAAAGGTCAGTTGTTCCACATTTCCGGTGGACAAGTGGTTCTCCTTGGGGAAACGATGGCCCCCGCCGCACCCGAACACCCGCTCTGATGCCACACTACTGGCCGGCAGGACAGCTTCTCCACTGAAAACTCGGCAAGTTGCAGCCACACATCCAGTTTGGCTGCCCAGTAGTCCAGCGGATCTTCTAACTGGGGTGGCAGAGTGCTGTCCAAGAAGGCCACCCCCTATTGGTTCAGGGTCTGCTCCAGGTCCTGCTGCTGCTGCTGGTGAGTGCCCTCCTCACTAGGCGAGTGAAGGAAGCTGCTCATCAGAGACGCCAGACTTAGGTTGCTGCTGATGGAGCTGGTACGGCTCCAACCCCCCCCCCCACCACCACCACCACCTTCCCAGAGCAGCCGTGGCATTGGTGCATGAGTGCTGAGGAACCCCCCGGTCAGACCTGTCAGAGGATAGACCATGCTGCACATAGGCAGTGGCCAACTGACTACGGAGGGTTTTCTCTATAGTATTTGAGTTTGTCCTCCCTCTCAGCAGCTGGAAAAAAGGCTCCCATTTTGGACCGGTAACGAGGGTCCAAGCGGGTGGAGAGCCAGAAGTCATCCCTCTGCCGGATGGTGACTATTCAGCTGTCACTACCAGGCAAATCAAACATGTTGTAGGGCCCTGTGCGCAAGTGACTCTGAGGGACTCCCTGCCTCCATCTCCACTGTATAATGCCATGGTGCTTGGGGGCATCTGCCTCATCTTGCTCATCTCCATCTACCTCCTCCAGCTGCTTCTGCTCCTCTCTCCTGTCACCTCGGTAGATAAACCACTCATTTCACCAGACAATGCATGTGCTTCAATGTCCTCCTCCTCCTCCAGTTCAGTCCCCACCAGACTCATGTGGCCACGAGATGTCGTTGCCACGTCTCCAGTCCCCTGCCCAGACAGAGTTTTCAGCATCTGTTCCAGGACACGAAGCAGTGGAATGACGTTATTCAACCCGTAGTCCTGGCTGACTGACAAATAACGTCGTCTCCTCCAAAAGGCCTCAGCAAACGGCAGGTGTCATGCATGAGCTTCCACTGGCTGACATCAAAGTTACACAGGGGAGTACTCCTGTCCGCCTGGATCATCAAAAAATCGTTAATGGCCTTTCTCTGTTCATACAGTCGGTCTAACATGTGCAGGCTGGAATTCCAACGGGTGGAAACATCGCATATCAGCGTGTGTTGGGGGGAGGCCGTTCTGCCGCTTCCAATCGAGGAGGGTGTGCCTTGCTTTGTAGGAATGGATGAAGTGCATGCACAGTTTCCTGGCCATTTTCAGAATCTTCTGAAGATAGGTGGAAGACTTCAGGAACCTTTTCACAACCAGAATGAACACGTGCACCATGCAGGGCGCATGGACAATCCCTCCTCAGTGCAGCACGGACACCATGTTCCTCCCATTGTCCGTCACCATGGTTCCAATTTGCAGTTGGCGCGTAGAAAGCCACACATCGTTTTCTTGCTGCATGACGCGGAGCAGTTCCTCCCCTGTGTGACTTCGTTCGCCGAGGCAAGCCAAATGTAGAACTGTGTGACACCGCTGTGCCCTACACATGTGGTATGATGGAGCAGCACTTGTGGAGGTTGCGATGGTGGTGGTGGAGGAGGAGGCGGATGTTGGCGCAGGAGCAGTAGTTTGACAATGTGGAGGAGAAAGCAGCATCTCCTGTCCAAGTTGTTGGTGTGGCTTACACCCAGTGGGCCGTAAAGGACATGTACTGTCCCTGACCGTAGTTACAGCTCCACACGTCCGCACTGCCGTGCACCTTGGAAGAAACTGATAGGCTCAAGGAGTGGCCCACCTTCTGTTTTACATATTTGTGAAAGTCTGGTACTGCCTTTTTCGAAAAGATATTATGGCTTGGGATTCTCCACCTCGGCTCAGCGCAAGCCATTAGTTCTCTGAATGGTGCAGAGTCCACCACTTGGAAAGGGAGGGACTGAAGTACCAACAACTTGGACAGGAGCATGGTCAGCTTCTGCACCTTAGGATGGTTAGATGCATACTGTTGTCTCTTTAGCAATCGCCTCGTTGAACGACTGCTGGCGCCATGAGTAACGAGCAGCAGGAGCATCTGGACCGGGAGATGATGGCAAAGATAAACAGCTCCCTTCTGCAGAGGTTGCATGCATGCCACTGGGCGCTGCTGCTGCTGTTGCTGTGGCGGCAGGATGGACCACCACATCTGAGCCACGTTTCTCCTAGGCCACCCGATGGTGACGCTGCATGTGTTGATGCAGGGCCCTGGTGCAAATGTTAACTCCCTGGCCACGCTTCACTTTCTGTCCACAGATTCTACATATACCCATGTTTGGCTCCTCCGGTGTCTTAGCAAAAAACTGCCACACCACCGAGTAGGTGGTTTTGCTGGAAACGCTCTGCATTGAGTGACTACTACCACCGCTGCCTCGGTGAGCCCCTGTGCCGCTACTTTCTTTGACCTGCGAAGAGGGTCGTTACCCCGTGGCCGTTTAGCTCTGGACCTCGCACTGCTGCTACCCTGCTGACTCATGGCCACACTACCGACTTGCTGGCTGCGCCGCTGCCTGTCGCGCAAGCTGACGCCCTCTTCTCCTGACAATGATGAAGCCCTTGCTTCACCCGGCTCCCACATCATCATCGATTATTGTGGATCTTCACTTTTTTTTTTTTTTTTTCCTCCTCAATGGCCCTTGGTATGCAGTGGCTGATCCTCAACAACTTAAACCCCCAAATCCACTCTCCACATCCATACTTTGCCACCTACTGCAAGAGGCAGGGGGATGTCAGCAAATTGTTCATCCTCGCTCTATAGTGGCGCTGAGCCCAGACCTCATACTTGTTCTCTGGCTGAGGGACCTGAACGGGACAGATGCGGGTTGTGGACAGGTGAGAGCCGCTGAGCTGTTCCCGGGCCATGCCAACTAAGGGTTGTGTCTCACGAACCCACTGACTCTTGGCTGGGGTAGTCAATGTCATCTGGGATGAGGTTGATGACCTAGTCAACCAATCAAGAACCCTTGGGTTGGTGGTCAATACGGCCACTAGATGACACAGGCAGTTCTGGCCTCACCGAGTCACCTCTGCTGCCACGTTCCCTTACTGTTCCGCGACCTGTGCCTGCTCCAGGAATGTTTGTGCCACTGCCACTCGCATGTGAATAGCCTGTCACCTCTCTGTCTGACATACTGTTTGTTCAAAAATGTACAGACTCTGTTTAATGAAGATATCTGTATATGATAAATACACACCCTGTATTTGACTCCAAATGAACCCACTAACAGGCTTTGGTAACCCTTGGATATAAATTGCGCTCCAGAAATCACCATAAAAAATGTACTCATATGAGGCTTTTAAAAACACAGTGCATTTTACTGAATATGAAAGCACAAGCACGCCTAATTAACCCTTGAATATAAATTGCGCTCCAGAAATGACCAGGAAAAATTTACTCGTATGTGGTATAGAAAAACACCGTGTATTTTACTGAATATAAAAGCACAAACACGCTTAATTAACCCTCGAATATAAATTGCGCTCCAGAAATCACCAGGAAAAATTTACTTGTATGTGTCGTTTAAAAACACCGTGTATTTTACTGAATATAAAAGCACAAACAGGCTTAATTAACCCTTGGATATATAATGCGCTCCACAAATGACCAGGAAAAATTTTGTCATGTAAAACCACTAACAGGCTTAATTAACCCTTGGATATTTAATGCGCTCCAGAAATGACCAGATGGAATTAAAATGTATATGGGGCAGAATTAGACCCACCCTGGACTTGAATTACAATACCCCATAAACTGAATCAAAATTATAATGGAAGAGGCACAGTCTCTGATAAAAGCAGTGACACCCGCTCCCACCCCCCCCCCCCCCAAATCATTGTTAACCCCTTACCGCCGGAGCCAGTTTTGGCCTCTCTGACAGAGCCCTATTTTTGAAATCTGTCATGTGTCACTTTATGTGAGAATAACTTTTTGACACTTTAACCTATCCATGTGATTCAGAGATTGTTTTCTCGTGACACATTGTGCTATATGATAGTAAGAAAAATTTTTGGCCCAAAAAAAAATTTTGGTTTATTTGTGAAAAATAAAAAATTAGGGTTTGAAAAAATTTTGAAAAATTAACCAATTTAAAACTTAAAATTTTTTCCCCATTTTAAGACAGTTAGTTTTTTCCCACTCAAAATAGTTTTTTAACAGACTTCTCCCAAATTTGTTGCTGTATTTTTGGTTTATTTTTTTAAATGTCTTTTTTTTTTTTACGACATTGGGGGGGCTTAAAAATTTTTATTTGAAATTTTTTTTAAAATTTTCAAAAAAAAATTTGCAATATACATATTTTTGGGGAAACCAGTCCGTTCAAAAGGGGCTTTGTTTTGGCCCTGTATTTTAGACCCCCCCAAAAAAGGGACCTCTTTTAAGAAACAAACCCCCCTTAAAGTATTAAAAAAACAGCATTTAAAAAAGTTTTTTAAACCCCATTAGGTGTTTTCCACAAAAATTTTAAAAGAAGGGGAAGTGAAATTTCAAAATTTCACTTTTTTTCCCAGTTTTTAAATATTTATGCATTTTTGACAAAAATTTCCGGTAAATGTGATCGGGAAAAAAGGGAAAATTTTAATTTTAAATTCCCATTTTGGGGTTTTTAAAGAGATTTTCCCATATGTGGCCCTAGGGCATTATTTGGTAAAACCACAACCCCCAAAAATAGGGGGGAGCACTACTGGACTCGGGGGGCCTCTTTTTCATTACAATTTTATTTAGGGGCCTTTTTGGTTTTTTGGGACACCCAAATTTTTCCCCAAAAACGTAATAAATACCCCTAAAAAAAACCCCAATATTGGAAACAAAACCCCCCTTAGGGAATTTTTTCCTGAGGTGTAGTGAGTTTATTACCCCAAAAGGCGTTTCAAAAAAATTTTTTTTTGCGTTCGGCTTTAAAAATAAAAAAATTATTTTTTTTCCAAAAAATCTGAAATTTTTAGCTGAAAATTTTTAAATTTTTTAAAAAGGAAATTTTGGGAAAAAAAAAGCCCACAAAATTGTGTTAAAAAATTTTCTTCCAAGTTCGGAAAATCCCCTACATGTGGGGGGTTTAAATGCTTTTGGGGCTTTACCCGGGGGGTACAAGGGAGGGGGTGGCTATTTGGCTTTTGGGGGCACAGATATTTGGGGGGGCCATTTGGGTTTTGCATCCCAAAGCCCCCCCAAAATACTTAAAAGGTGAAACCTTCCCGAAGTTCTCCATTTTTTTGGGTTTTAACGCCCCCCAGGGGATCTACCCAAGGGTTTTATTTTTTCATTTTGGGGGGCACAGGTGTTCCCTTGTTTTTTTTTTTGCATTGGGGCCCTGGAAAAAAGGAGGGGGGAAAAGCAGTTCCCCCTTTTTTTTGGGCTTATTTTTACAGTATTCGCCAATACGGGATAAATTTAGGGAAAAAATTTTCTATGGGGGGGCGGGTTTTTAATTTTCAATGATATTTTTTTTTATATTGTTTTTTATGTCTTTTACACAATAGAGGGGGTTTTATAAAAAATTGGTTTTTAAGTTGTCGTATTCTGCAGCAATTTGATTTCTTTTTTTTTTGGGCATATGGGGCTGTTGTGGGCCTTTTTTTTTACGAGAGGGGTTGATGTTTTATTTTTATACCATTTTCGGGGGGCATATGATGCCCTTTATCACTTTTTTTTAAGGGTTTTTTTTGAAGCATTTTGTACAAAAAAAAAGGGAATCCTGGGAGTGTTTTTTATTTTTTTTTAAAAGCGGGGACTGTGCGGTATAAATTTGGGAAAAGTAGTTTTATCGAGGTTGGGTACCCATTACAGCGATAACCCCATTTGTATATTTGTTTTTAAAGGTTTTTCTGCTTTTTTCCAATTTAAAAAAAAATTTTTTTGAAAAGGAAAACAAGTTTTTGCTTTACAGCAGTTTTGGAGAGCCATTTTAAAATTTTTTTTATTTTTTTGTTTTTTGGAGTGTATTGGGACTTTTTTTTTTCGGGATGAGTTGACGTTTTTTTTGGGAATTTTTTTTGGGGGGACAAAACCCTTTTTGATCGCTTTTAAAAACCGGTTTTTTTGGGGAAAAAAAGGTGGAAAAATACTGCAATCCCAGCACGGTTTTTTTTTTTTTTTTTTAAAAGCGTTTCCCCCGGTTTCAGTATCCCTGACAAGTTAGTTTTAATCTGTGGGTTGAGCGATTACGGTTTATAACCCCTTTTTTGTTGTTTTTTTATTTGGAAAAAACACCCAAAAATTTTTTGAAAAAAAGTGGTTTTTTAATTTTGTTTAAAAAAATATTTATGCATCGCTTTCTTTAATAGCCCGAACCCTTTTTTAAATTTTTTCCCTTTTACAGAGTGTTTAAGGTTTTTTTTTTTCGGGATGAAAAATGAAGTTTTAATTGGATTATTTGATGTTTATATGAGTTTTTGATTACTTTTTACTCAAATTTTTTGTGTGCGGGATGAAAAAAAATTTGCTATTCTGGGAAATGTTTTTTTTTGGGGGGTTTTTTTACGGGGTTTTACTGTACGGGTTAATTAACATGACAGATTTACTGGGGGGGTCGCTACGCACCCCGGCATTTCCAAATATGGGTACTTTATTTATTTTTTTCTTTTTTGGGGGATGGCCCTTTGTTTAAAAGGGGAAAAGGGCGATGTACGGTTTTTATTTTTTTTTTTTTTTTTGTGTTTGTGTTTTTTCTTTTTTTACACTTTTTTTAAACTTTTTTATACTTTTTTTCACTTTCCCCCAGGGGGGAATTGCAAAGAACGATCGTCAGAAACATTCAAAGCAAAAAGGAGATCAGCATACAGCTTTTAAAAACCCGTATCCTGGTTCCATGGCAACTGTCGGGCACGCTGCCCCCAAACCCCGATGCTGTCATTCAGCGTTTCCCCCGGGTGCTGGTAGGGTTTCCCGTTTCCGGCCCCCTCAGCGCCGTTACTGCGCCGAGAAACGGCGGGCGCAGGAGTTAAATCCTGCCGCCCGCAAGCCGCGATGTCGCGACCCCCGATTTTCGCGACATCGGGGGGGTTAATCCCCCCGGCCGGAGCGGGGGCCCCCGGGCCCTTGGGGGAAAGCGGCCCTGATGGCCCGGGTAATTTCCCCTGGTTTTTTGCCGGAAATTGCGCGCTCCGGGTTGTGAGGGGCGCAAGATCGCCGTGATGTTCTCATACGGCAATTTGCGGGGGGAAAACCCCCTACCCCCACATTTTCCCTAGGAGTACGGCAAATGTCGGTTTAAAGGGGTTAAAAAACAAATTTTTTTTTATGTGAGATCTCTTTTTGCTGCTACAGAAGACGGTGTTATGTCAGGCACAAGAAGCAGTGTGAGGAAGAGCCCTTTGGCGTCCTTCCCTTATAGTGCTGTGCGTAACAGAAGCTGGGTCTCTGATTGGCCTTTTATGTCTGAAATTTTCATTTAGGTTTTTCCTTTCTTCCTCCCAGAGTTTCTTCCCCCCCTGTCCCCCATGCGCCCTTTAGCCATTTTAGCAATTAAAAACAAGTTCGTTCCCGCGAAAACACCCCAATCTTCGGTTTTGTTTCGAACCCAAGGTTTCCTGAAAATTAACGAATTTTAATTTGTTAGAAACGATTCGCCCATCTTTGTTTTAAAAATTTCCCGGCTCTAGACCCGAAAAAAGATAGATCATTAAAAGCTCATATTTTTGATAGCTCTCCCTAGGAGCAACACTTCCCCAATGGTTTTCTTCCCCTTTAAAGGAGCTAAGGGCCGTGGGGGGGGTTTTTTAAAATAGAAATTCCATTACTTCTTGCTTTGTTTCTCTGCATCTTGTCATTTGTCCGCTTGTAATATATTTTTACCACAGCAGCATGCAAACTGTTTACAAACTGCGTAGTTTTTGAAATATCAACACCATTGCCCCCTTTAAATTCCCCTTTTTTTCAAATTGATAAATTTAACTTTCCCTTTACCGAAGATAGAAAAAAAAGGCTATGTTTTGCAGACATTTTTATTTACATAACCCTTTTTTTCCTCCAAACCAGGGGCACAACCCCCTAAAAAATTCCTTTATGTGCTATGTGCTTCAGATTTCAAAAGTAGAAAGTATTCATAATAATGTTTAAAAATCCTGCCCGTTCATTTACCTGTTCCTTTCTAACTCCCCCAAACCCGCTAGCTCTCAAAACTGTCAGCAATCTGACAAAAACTTTCCCCTGTGTCTTTGCTTTTGGTGGCCTAAAAGCTTTTTATGCCCAAAAATACCCGGCCGAGTTGGGGATTTTCCCCCCCACCTTAAATTACCGCGGGCAAGGTAGCGCTGGTGCCTATTCTTTTTCCGCCGGGCCACTCCTAAGGCGGGTGAAGCGGCCGCAGCGGCCCCCCCCCTTTTAACCCCCCTGGAGTCCCGCTTTGAAGGGGGGGGGGCAGGAGAGATTCCCCCTCCCTCCTCCCTCCCGCTGTATGTACCCGGCCAAGGGTTTTCCCGTTCATACAAGGGGGCAGCGGCGCCGGGGGAGTGAAAAAGGCCCGCACTCCCCTTCCCCCGGTTTTTTTGCTGAGGAGTTTGGAGATGTTGGAGTGCAGGAGCCCGGGGAGGTAAAATGGATTTATTATTTTTATTTTTATTAGTACATGGGGGGGCCCACCTGGCTACTTAAGGTGGGCAACTACCTTCCTGGCTTCTAAAGGGGGCAACTACCTACCTGGCTACTAAAGGGGGCAACTACCTACCTGGCTACTAAAGGGGGCAACTACCTACCTGGATACTAAAGGGGGCACTACCTGGCTACTAAAGGGGGCAACTACTACCTGGCTTCTAAAGGGGGCAACTACCTACCTGGCTACTAAAGGGGGCACTACCTGGCTTCTAAAGGGGGGAACTACCTACCTGGCTACTAAAGGGTGCACTACCTGGCTACTAAAGGGGGCAACTACCTACCTGGCTTCTAAATGCGGCACTACCTGGCTTAAAAAGGGGGCAACTACCTACCTAGCTTCTAGAGGGGGCAACTACCTGACTACACAGGGGCAACTCCCTGGCTACAAGGGGGCATCTACCTGCCTGTAAGGGGCACTACCTGGTTATGGGGGGGCTACTACCTGGCTACATGGGCATCTACCTGGCTATATGGGCATCTACCTGGCTTTCTTCCAAAGCCATTATGCAGTTAGGCGGAGTGGGTGTGGCTTTTTGAAGGGGCGTGTCACACCAAAAAGATGGGCGCCGCCCTCTTTAATCTCCTGCTTTTCCATTTTCAAAAGTTGGCAACTATGCCTTAACATTACCCATACCCCCAGACCTGAGAACAGGCAGGGTGAAGGAGTTGGCATACTTCTCTCTCCACACTGCACCTACCAAGTCATTCCTCCTGCACTCTCCCTCACATTTCCGTCCTTTGAGGTCCACACCCTCAGACTTTTACTGATACACCAAAAGCAACAATGTATCACCTGGGCCAAAACCAACACATATCAAACCACACAGGACATGGTCCCAGAAAAAGTAAAAACATAAATTAATAATTCATATCTTTATTGAGAATTAAAGAGAACCTGTCACATAGTTTTTGCCCCCCTGGCTGAGGACAGAACAAGGTAGTGTCAGACCTGCTGTTCCCAGTGCTGTGTCCCTTATTCTGTAAGATGCTGTAGTTTTCGTGTATTTAATGCTCAAATCTGCAGTTTTCAGCCAGAAGAGTCATTCAAAGAGTCCTTCAGAGTGTCAGTTTTTTTCAAACCCGGCCCACCTGAGGCTAGCCCCGCCCACCTCAACTGACAAACCTATTACTTTGAATAGGTAGAAACATGTGAATAACTGTCAGTGGGCGGAGCTAGCCTTTGGTGGGTGGAGCTAACACCTGCTCATGAATAAAATGTAAGGGGTAAATGCTCTAAAACTGCTGCATCTTACAGAATAAGGAGCACAGTACTGGGAACAGCAGGTCTGATACTAGCTTGTGCTGCCCTCAGCAAGGGGGGGCACAACCTATGTGACAGGTTCCCTTTAAAGAGTGCTGGCAAATGCAATTTCCCGATGGGCATTTCGCGTGTAATATTGCCTTTAAGAAGTAATATTACACGTAAAAACGCGTGTCGGGAGTTTCCTCTTGCCAGCACTCTTTTGGGTAATTACCAATATGGATCATGTTTAACTTTAATTTATAGCTAGTTTTTATTCATATGGTCCTTTATGGTACACACATTTATCCATTTTTTATTGGTTTATACTATGGTCACTGTGAATGGACTTTTTGGATATATCTTATTTTTGATTATACAACCACTTATTTGAATACTTTGACACCTATAGGATCATGTTAAATATACTTGACATCTATATGCACTTTAGAGCACTTTAGAGTGAAGCACTAGGATTTCTTTTCAAATATATACACTTTGCACATGATTCTTTTTAAGTCTGGATTTCTTATGTACAGTATATAGATGCACTTTATCTTTTTTGATCATGGTTATTTATCAGTGGTATTTTTTACTGTTGACTATTCCCTTTTGAGTGCTGTTATTTCATCATTGCCTACATTGGTCTTTTACATGTATGATTTTAATATCTATCAATAAAGAAATTAATTATTAATTTATGTTGTACTTTTTCTGGGACAATGTTCTATGTGGTTTGACCCTCAGACTTTTTCAGACATTTTCTCTCAGAGTGGCAGTTGTATAAAGATACCCTGGCTCACCTCGTCAGTTTCTATATCACTTTCATAGTTTCATAGTTTCATAGTTTGTAAGGCTAAAAAAAGACAAGTCGTCCATCTAGTTCAGCCTGTTGTGCTAAGGTGTTGATCCAGAGGACTTTGATGCATGGCTCCCCCACTTCTTCTCTACTGAAATACCCACTCATCATGGATGATATCAACATCCCCATTGCCAACCCCATGTTTGTTTCTGCCTCTAAGTTCCTTTCACTAGCACCGTCCCTTGGCCTCTCACAATTTACAGATTCCCCCATCCTCAAGGATTGGAACTCGCTTGATGTGGTTTTCTGTCGTTTCTGCTCAATTTCAAACCTTACCAATTCTCCTTATGCACTCTCTGATCATAACCTTATCTCCTTTGCTATCACTAATTCTCAGCATTCTCTGGACACACCTGCCCATCACAAATTCAGAAAGCTCTGCTCTATAAACACTCAGGAATTCATAGACACCCTGACTGTCTCCAATCTCCTCCGTTTCCTGTCCTGACCTGATTGTCAAACAATGCAATGAAACTCGTTTTACCGGAAGGGAATATTGGCCCCACCCTCCATTGTACCCCAGAGGGGCACAGCCTGGACCCCACCTCAGACTCACTTTCTGGAGCGATGGCCGGGTGTTGAAAAGTCTGTGGAGAAATCAAAGCTACCTGCAACTTTCTCCCTAAAAATTCATGTCGGGACTTACAACACTGCCCTTCATGGCCAAACAAAATTTTTTCACTTCCTTCTCTCAACTTTACAAACCACCAAAATGATGTTTGACATTTACACCCCCCTTTTCAGGCCTAAAGTTTTGGGCCCCGGTCACTGACTTGTGCTGAAGCCGGGCCACTCATTTCAAAGACTAAACCAACAGAATCTGGCAAAAAATCATATCTAAGTCCCAAAGCAATACCTTCCCTGTCCCCTCCTGCACGTCCTCTAGTCTACTCTCACACTTGACCGATGACTGAAGAAGTTTCGGGGTTTTTTTGTCTGAATCCCACTCCCTTTTAGTCCCCCCCATTCTTCTATCTTATCCAGTCTTTCCCCAGTGTCATCTCTCTAAATTTTTTTTTAAACCCCTTTTATTTTTAAACCTCTCTCCCCACTGGAATTTTCCCAAAGCTCTTTTGAACACTGTTTTCCCCCCTTTACTTTGGCCCACATGGCCCTGTCCTGCGCCCCTTTTCCCTTTATTTTTGGATTTTCTTAGGGATCAGTTCAAGCTCTCTCCTTTTTTTCACTCTCACAGCCCCATTGGAAAAATTTTTAGTAGATTTGGTTTCAGTCCCTTCTCTACGAAATGACCTCATTTATACACCCCCCCCCATCACATCATCTTGTCCTGCTAAAAAAACACCAGTGATGTTGTCGCTGTCTCTGACATCGTCTCTCTCCATTGAAATAAACCTCATAAACTAAACTTCGGGGTCACCCTGCCATTATAGCGACCCCACCTGCTTTTTCTGTTTCAGTTTGTTCCCCCCAATCCTAGGCATTCCGATTTCCTTACTCCCTATATTCAATCTCTTGCCCGTTCTTTTCACCTGCACTTCAAGAACATCTGCAGAATCCGCCCTTTTCTTACTGTGAGTTCTCTTATTGTCACCCTTATTCTTTCTTGTCATGATTACTGTAACACCTTACTTATCGGTCTCCCTCTCTGCAAACCCTCCCCTCTCCAGTCTGTCCTGAAGGCAGCAGCCAGGCTCATTTTTCTTTCATTACTACAACATAGGTATGGTATCAATATTTGTTTCTTCAACAATCGGTAAACCGTAGGGAAAATTTTAAACAGTGGTTACTTGTCTCGATTCCCCTTTCATTGGGTGTACAAGGGGGACTAGTCTGACTGCAGGAGGACATGCAGAAGAGCTTGACTTCCATGTTTTATACTTATCATGTTGATTTACCGATTGTTGAAGTGTTAAAATTTATACATGGAATAATTTATCAATAAATAAAGAAATAAATATTGATATTGTAGCAATGAGAAACTATTGAGAGGCAGAAGAAACCTCTCTATGGGATGGTGTAGTTGCTCAGTGCCAAGGAGTTAAAAGGTGGTTATGTCTTTTTGATTAAAATTAAATTTTTCTTTCCGGGGCGCTTACTGATCCCTCCCCCCTGTATCAGCACCACACGGGTTCCCCATTCAGTCGTTTACGACCAAATCATCAGTCTCCCCCCAAAAAGCTCTTTTAGTGCTGCACCCCCCTACTTCTCCCCCCCCTATTCTGCCCAAAAATTTTCTGATCCCCTTACTGTGCTGAGATTTAGATTAAATGCCTCAGTTATGGCACCGTTCTATGGAAAATGCTACCCCATTGATAGAACACCCCAAACCTCATGTTTTAAGTGGCCCTGAAAGCCGTTTTCTTAACAGGCTACAAGACCCCAAATTGTTAATCCAGTTTCAGCCCCACAATTTGTAAATCCCTCCCTTGGGCACTCACGGTACTTCTGTATATAGTTGTAGGGTTGGGGGGCAGGTTCACCCATTTTTATTTAAACTAACGATATTTATGAAACATGGGACCATTATGAAACCCAAACCTTCTTCCCTTTGTCTCACCTACCCCCCCTAATAGTTTGTACACTCTTGTAGCAGTCTTTTCACCCCTTGGGGCCCAATGTATGAAAACTGTCTAGGTCTAAAATTAATTTTGTTGCCTATAGCAACCAATCAGAGCAACCCTCTCATTTTATATTGTCCTCTGGAAAAATGAAAGAGGCGCTCTGATTGGTTTTTATGGGTAACAAGGTGATTTTTAGACCTAGACAGTTTTTTTAAGGGGCCCTTTTTGGGGTTGTTTTGAAAGTGGTTTTTACAAAGTAATTGTTGGTGCTTCTTATTTTATTATTTTAATAAAAAATTAAAAATTTAAAAATAATAAAAAATAAAATAACTCCACTGTGTATATTTACAGTACATGGTGTGTATACTGTGTGTGTGTATATAGGTCTCCCCCTTTAGTGGCTGGCATAATATGTAGTTATAGCACCCCAGCAGTCTGGGTGGACATACGAAAAAGTCTGTGTGACAAAAGGGGCAAAAGGAATCAGATTTTAAACGGGGGGGGTCCCTGGGGCAAAAGGACATCATCAGTTTTTTTGGCCCCAACACTGAAGCATCTTGACCCCTACTTAATCCCACTTTCTGTCATGCACCATATCAGCAGGTCCTTGTTTTAAAATAAATTAGTCAGGAGTGCTGACGGTTTCCCTGATAGGGAGTAGTCTGTGTGATCGAAAGCATTGGGGATTATATAAGACAGTGAGAGACCAAAAAGCGTCTGTGGAAAAGGTGGGGACACGGGAGCTTTTAGTGTGGAAAGGGGGGGGGTTCAGGAGCATTCGTGTGGAAAGGGGGGGGGATCACAGGATCATTCAGTGTGAGAAAGGTGGGGGATCACAGGAGCATTCAGTGTGAGAAAGGTGGGGGATCACAGGAGCATTCAGTGTGAGAAAGGTGGGGGATCACAGGAGCATTCTGTGTGAGAAAGGTGGGGGATCACGGGAGCATTCTGTGTAAAAGAGATGGATGAACATGGAGAGCGTTAATGTAGTGCTGGACTGGGGTGCTTAGGACCCACTTTGGTAGTTATTCATGGGGCCCCCCCTGGGGGGGGAATTGGGGATTTTGGGGGGGAAAAACCCCCTTCGTATTATTCTGGAAATTCTTTCTTTGCCTCTTGTTTCTACCTGTCTTTTTCTGCATTTCTCCCTGAAAAGCCACCCCAGGCCTGCCACGTCCAGGGGCACATTATCATATTTCCCAATCTTCCTAACTTCAGTTTAGACAGTTCCGGAAAGGCTGTAGTATGTCCCAATGACTGGTTAGAAGCAGAGCTTAAGCGTGTCTGGCCTCAGCCCTCCCTTCTTCCTTTTTGTTGTGTGTAAGGAGGGAAGTAACAGGGGTGGGGGGAGGCCCTGGGAGCAGCCAGAGGCCGGGCAGCAGTGGGAGATGTTCATCCTGATAGGCCACCATCCCACTAGTAAGTTTATCCTCTCTGTAGGGGTTTAGGGGGAATTTATGGGGGTGGTTGTTGTTCTATAAAAGTTTAGGCAAAAAAGCTTCAGTTTTGTTTTAATTCTCTAATTGTTATTTTCAAAGCACTTTGTCATCCCTAACTCGGACCCCCCCCCCCCCCCCCCCAACCCCCTGTAAACCTTAAACTTGCCCCGCCCCTTAATGCCCAGGATACGGTCCGCTTCTGAGGTGACTATGGGCTGGTCTTTTTTGGTGGAATGTAAAATATCCCATGATAGATCTTTGCATGTAGTAAGGTCCCAGATCCTGATTTTACCTTGGCTGGCTATGAAAAGGGAGGAAAAACCACATAATTTCTTTTTCTTTAAGCCAATTTTTAAAAATTAATGTGTTTCCCTTCCCCTTTTTCCGAAGGGGTTTTAAATTTGGCGTTTTGTCTAAAATTTAGGATGGTTTTTAGATAAAGGCCTTTCCCATTAAAAATCCACTATCAGCTTCCCAGAAAAACGCCCAAACATTGACGGTTTGTTTTTCGGTCCGTCTCTTCCGTCCATTGGTGCAGTGGATAATGCGGTAATAGTGGGAAAAGGCTACTGTAAGACTTGGGTGACAATCAATGTGGCTGGCTGACACCAAGCCCAGCAAGGGGTAATGGGGCTTTTGTTTCCCCCATTACTAACACTGTAAAAAAAAAACAGAAAAAAAAAAAACCCAAAAAAAACCCACCAGTTTGACATATTTCTAAAGGAAACCTATGAAAATATAAAAGCCTACAAAGTGTGTTTAACTTAAATCCCCGCCCCCCCTGAAGACCTTGTGGCTAATCTTTGAGGGGGGGGATGGGTTAGACGCACTATAGCCCTGGGGGTACAGACCAAGGCAGTAAATTTTTAGGGGGTGGGCCCCCTTTTCCCCCCTGGTTCAGGAGTTTTGCCGGAAGGGAGTAAATCCCCCCTTTCCCCCACCCTTGTACATGCAAATAGTGGCAAAAATTTCAGCCCCCATCTAGCCCATTTCCCCCCCCCCCCCATCCCCCCCGGGGGGTTTTTACGGGTGAGGAAATAAGGGGTGGTTGGTTGGTTTTAAGATTTTGTTTTAAAATTTTGGAAAAGGTTTACCCCGGCACGGGGCTTTTTGGTAAAGGGGGGGTTTCCCCCCCCCCAAAAGGTTTGATAAAGGGGGGGGGGGGGGGGGGGGGAGAGGGGGGTGGCCCCGCCCAAGACTTTCATTATCCCCGGCCCCATTCCGCCGGGAAAAGAAATGTGAAAATGTCAATTTTCCCCCCGGGGGGGATTTAAAACAGGTAGGAGAGCGGTTTCCCTTTCTAGAGAATTGGGGTTTTGGCTGGGCGGCCGGGTTTTTCCCCGCGCATTTGGAACACCCGGGCCAATCCGTGCCCAAAAAAAAACCGTGAACGGCCCTTTTGGTCAAGAAGCGTTTGGTGGGTTTTTGGGGCTGTTCTTTGGGGAAGCTGAGAAAACGGGGTGGTTGGCGGGTTTAAGATGGGGCCTTGTGTGATTTCATTTTTTTCTTTTTTTTTTGGGGGGGGGTTTTTTTTATTTAAGGGTGGGTTTTGCCCCCTTTTTTTCCTTCCCCAAAACTCTAAAAGTTGGGGGTTGATTTGTAGGGGCCCACGGGGGTTTTTTCCTTGTGGGCGTTTTGTGAAAAAGGGAAAGGGGGATTTTGGGTTTTAAAAAGGGAAAAAAAAAGGGGTTTTAAAAAGAGGGAAACCCTAAAAAAATTTTAAAAATGTCATAATCCCGGAAAAGGGGGGAAGGATAGCCCAGAAACCCCAAAGGGCAAAAATGACCCTTGGCCAACCCCTTTACAAAAAAACATTTAACTTTTTTAAATGTTTTCCCCTTTTGTTGGGGGAAAACCATCCTTAAAACCTTTTTTTTTTCCTCTAATTTGCCATTTAACTGCTTTTAAATTTTAAAGGGCAACTTTAAAAGCCCAGGAATTTTAATGGCGATTTTTAGGGTTTTTTTTAATACAAAATTTTTTAGGGTTTTTAGGCATTTTTTTTGGGAATTGGTTTTTTTTTTTGGGGGGGGGGGGGGGGGGGTTTGGTTTTACTCTTTTTTTACTAGTGTTTTTTTTTTTTCATTTTGTTCACTTTTTCGGTTTATGGGGGGTTCGGTCTATTGCCCCGGGGCGCCTAAGGGAAAATGCAAACAACGTGAGGGTGTGAGCCATAAATTTTGGGGGGACCGGGGGTTTTTTGGAAAAATTTTCCCAAAATTGTTTTTAAGTCAAATTTAAAAAAAAATCCATTGTGAGAAAACCCCTTTGTTTTCAATAATTTTTTCCAAATTTTTTCATTTTCCCCTTTTTTCATTTTATTGGGTTTTTTTTTTTTTTCCCCAAAACCCAAAAAAACTTGTGCCCCGGTTAATTTTTTTGGAAAACCAAAAATTTTTGGGTTTTTTTTTTTTTTTAATGTTGCACAAAATTTTTTAATTCTTTTTTTTTTTTCCCCAAATTTTTTTTTTAAAACCCCAAAAGGGAAAAAAATTTTTTAATTTTTATTTACCTTTGGTTTTTTTTTCGAATCCCCTTTTTTTTGGGGGTTAAACCCCCATTCCGCCAGGTGTCCACTGCAGGTGTTTAAAACGAAAATTGGGCCCTTGGCCCGGGGGGAAATTCCCCTTTTCCCGGGTAGCACCCCCCAGAATAAGGGAAGCCCTTTGTTAAGTCCGGTTGAGGGGAATAGGGCCCCCTTTTCCCCCCCGGGTCTTTGGGCGGGGGTTTTGGGGGGAAAACCCCCCCCTGCAGCCCCCTTTTCCTTGGCCAAAAGACCTAAGTCTGCCCCAAACCCCCCTTTTTTGGGGAAAGGCCTGTTGGGATTCCCCCCTTTTTTTTTAAATAGGCCCCTTTAAAAATTCTAAAACTTTTGTAGTCGGGGGGTTTTGGGGGGCCGTCCCCCCAAAAGCCCCCCTTTTTGGGTTTGGGGCCCAGGAGCAGGGCCCCTGGACGAAAACCCAAAACCTCTAATGCCCGGGGGAGGGAAACTCGTTTCCCTCCGGGGAGCCTGGGGCGTTTTTGCCCAAAACTTGAAAAGTAGTCCCCCGGTCCCCCTGGAGCCGGAAAATTTTACAAAGGGAATAAAAAAAAAACAAAACCAAAAAAAAAAGGGAAAACCTTTTGGGGGGGCCCCCAGGAAAAAGGAAATGAAAGGGGTTTAAAGGGGGACCCGGGCCCCCCAACAATGGGCGGCTTTTCCCCCCCCCGGGCCCCCCCGGGGGCGCAAAACCCCTGGAAGGAGGGACGTCACTCCTTCCTCGCCCCCTTTTTCGCTAAGAGGGGATTTTCCCTGTTGCCTTTTTGCTAGGGGAAAGTCCGCCCCCCAAATACCCCCCTTTTGGGGGGAAAGAACCCCCCCGGGGGTTTTTCCCCGGGGGAGTGTGGAATTTTATTGAAGTTTTCCGGTTTAAGGGGCAAAAACCCCCCCCCGGCCCTCCCCCCCTGGCAAAATTCTGAAGGTTTGTTTAGGGGGGGTTGATGGGGCCCTTTTTTCCCGACCCCCATTTTAAAAAGGGGGTTAATGGTGGAAAATGGGAAATTTTTTTTAAAAAAACGTAAAAAATTTAAACCCGGGGGGGGTTAAAAAAAGACGGGCCCATTGGGTTAATTCCTGAAAAATAGGAAAATCTGGGCAAATTTTTAAAGAATTTTAGGGGAAGATTTTTTTTTGGGCCCCCTTTTTTAAAAAAAAAAAAAGGTTTTTTTTTCGTTTTTTGCTTGGGGTTTTGGGGTTTTTTTAATTGGGGGGGTTGTCCCGCCAAAAAACCCCTCCACCCCTTTTTGAAGGGGTTTTGTGGTAGAATTTTTTGGTTAATGTTTAAAAAAGGGGACCCAGTAACTTTCCGTTTTTAAAAATTTTAAAAATTTAAATTTTTAACCCAAAGGGGTTTCGAGAAAAAAAAAAAATTTTTTAATTTGGTTCCCCCCCTTTTTTGTCGGGGAAACCAAAAGAATTCCAAAGTTCCCTTTTTTTAAAAAAAAAATTTCTTTAAAAAATTTCAAACCCTTTTTTGACAATGTGTTTGATGAAAAGCTTCTTGGACAACGGCAAACCTCTTAATGAACCCAAATGACACATCTTACTAAAAAGATCCACCACCACCCAAATGACCGTCTTACCTTCAGAGGTAGGAAGATCGCTCATAAAGTCCATGGAGATGTGGGTCCATGGGTGCTCGGGTATGGGCAAAGTTCCCCAGGAGGACGAGTTATGGGAACCTATGCCCGAGCACAAATGTCACACGCTGCCACGTAGGCCTCCACATCACGATACAAAGAAGGACACCATTAATTGCGAGAGATGAGCCTCTTTGTGCCAGACACTCCGGGATGTCCGGATAATACAGAATCATGCAATTCCTTTAACAACCGTAGCCGAAACTGAGTGGGGACAAAGACTCTAGAAGCCAGACAATTAGCAGGTCTCATGTCCTGGTGTGTCTTATTCTCAGTTGCTAAATCGGGGGACATGGCTGAGACAATCGTTTCCTTGGGTAATATAGGTACTGGATCCTCCCAAGGTGAGTGACTGGCACAGAATCTTCTAGATCCTGGTCTGTAAGTGACGACAAAATTAAAGCGAGTAACGAGCCTGACGTGGGTTTAGCCTTTTAGCATTCTCTAGAAAGGTAAGATTTTTATGATGTTAGGACTGTTAGACACCCTCGAGGAAGTGGCGCTTTTCAACCCCCATTTAATGGAAAACTTCATGGCTCCCGACATATAGTTCCTCCCGGTGAGGAAAATTTTAGGGGAAAAAGAAAGCACAGGCTAAAGATTGGTCAGGGCGGCCCGACCCTGAGATAGGCCTCCCCCTCCTCCGAATCAAAAAGCATCACCTAACGCGAAGGTTTGGTATGTCTGCTTAAACCCAAACTGGGGGCAGTGACAAAACACTGTTAACCTTTCGAAAGTTCCAAGGCTTTGGTTGCCATTACTGATATTCCCCCTTTTTTGTCATATCAGTAAGGGCCCAACGATAACAGAAGAATTGGATAATTTTTCGATAATATTTTAGAAACCCCGGGAACACTGCAAGGCTTTCAGGGGGGGAAGGACGAACCCAATCAAAAATTTTGCCTAAACCTTTCCCTGGGACCCATGGAAAAATTTAGGAGTCAAAACTAGTGTTGACGATTGCGTTGGCCTCGACATCGGTCAATGGCCGAAGTCGACCTCATCGAAAGATAGTCGATAGTGAGCAGTCAAATTTTGAGCGATGCCATTTAAAGTCTATGGGAAGCCCAACACCTTCATTTTACCCCAAAAAGGGGTTTTGAAGCTGGAATTAAAACCCCAAAAAGTCAAAAGGTACTCACATCTTTGGGAACACACTTAGGTTTTAAAAACCACAAAAAAAAAAAACACAAATTCATATCCTGTCTTGTACCACAGCATGACCCCTTAAATGCATTACCCAAAAATTAAAAAGTGCCAAAGGGAGTTGATTTTTAACCCTCACTTACTTGAACTGGAATTTGGGAAAAACCCCGTCCTGGGGCCCCGCATGAGCCCCCAACCTGCATGACCCCCAGATTTAAAAGTGCCCGGAAAAAGGAGTTTTCAACCACCATTTTAGTTTCACTGGGGCATTGATTATCGTCCTGTACCGCGAAAACCAAAACTGTTTCCCCCAATTAAAAAATCCGGAAAAGGAGTCTTTCAAACCCCCATTTTAGTTTCAATTTGGCATTGACTATACCCGTCTGGGGCCCAGATGACCCCAAACCCGCTGCCCCAGTTAAAAAAATGCCGGAAAAAGGAGTCTTTTCAACCCATTTTTTTTTTCATGGACATTGACTATACCTGTCCGGGGCCCCAGCATAGCCCCAAACCCGCAGACCCCCCTTAAAAAAATGCGAAAAAGGGGTCTTTCAACACCATTTTAGTTTCATGGGGAAAGCTTACGGGCCCGTCCGCAGAATGACCTTAAACTGTCTGACCCCCCCATTAAAAAATGCCCGGAAAAAAAGTCTTTAACCACCCTTTTAGTTTACTGGACATTTGGGGTATACCTGTCCCCGGGCCAAGCAGAGCCCCAAACCCGCATGACCCCCACATTTAAAAAGTGCCGGGAAAAAGGAGTCTTTCAACCCATTTTTGTTTTATGGACATTACATACTGTCCCGTACCGCAGAATGACCATTAAACCGTTGACCCACAGATTCAAAATTTCGAAAAAGGAGTCTTTAAACCCCCTTTTGTTTATGGACATTGACTATTGTCCCGGGCCCAGATGGCCCCAAAAATGCATGACCCCACATTTAAAAAGTGCCGGGAAAAAAGGGGTTTTAACCACCTTTTAGTTTACGGACATTTTCTTATCTGTTGTACCCCAGAATGACCTTAACCTGTTGACCCCCAAAATTAAAAGTGCCGGAAAAGGGTCTTTCAACCCCCATTTTAGTTTTCACGGACATTGACTATATCTGTCCCTGGGCCACAGCAGACCCCAAACGCTGACCCCCAAATTTTAAAAATGCCCGGAAAAAGGAGCTTTCAACCACCCTTTTTAGTTTCATGGACATTGACTATATTGTCCTTACCGCAGAAAAGCCCATTAAACCTGTCTACCCCCAGATAAAAAAATGCGGAAAAAGGAGTCTTTCAAACACCTTTTAGTTTCACTGGACATTGATATATCTGTCCCCGGGCCCCAGCATGACCCCAAAACCCCCCCTGACCCCCAAATTTAAAAAGTGCGGGGAAAAGGAGTCTTTCAACCCCCATTTTAGTTTAAACTTT
>JAODAL010040059.1:0-37332 GCA_025379985.1 Phyllomedusa bahiana
CCCTCTTTCATTGTCAATCGCCCCCTGTCGATTTTGCTCCTCGGTCTAAAAGCGAGCTACCGAGTAGAACATGCTCAATCTGCTACGCGATATTCCCCCCTGGACTTCCTGCTCCAGTAGTGCATACAATGGGATTGTGCCTGCTGGAAGTTGCCAGTGAAGCTGCCCATTACCCCGCTGAAATAGCAAAAAGAGAAAAAAAAAAGAAAGTAATGAGATTGAAGTTTTAAAAATACGCTTGTTTATTACCGTTTTTCTCTCCTGTTTAATCCGGTTGATAACTCGCACTTTTTTCTCAACACACTCATTTTTGAGCCAAAGAAAAAGGGCCCCCAAATGGGTAGTCATGGAGAAACTGATTTTGGTATTTATACTTTTGACCCCAGCTAACCCCCCCCCCCCAGTCATGTGACTTCTAAAAGGCCCTGGTAGTAATCAGGATTCAAAGGCCTGGGAGTACACCAGTTTTTTTTTTTTTTTAAGGTGTCAGTACTTTAAAAAAAACCCTCAAAAAAAAAAACAAACAACTTTCTACAAACTATATGTAACCCTCCAAATCCTCTGGTTGATAACTCAGTACTCTGTTCTCTCAAAAAGCATCATTTGAGCCACGCAAGGGTCCAAACCAAAAGTTTACACCCAAAAACTCTTATGTTCTCCTCCAAGACTTTTCACATGCTGCACTAGTTCTTTGGAATGTGCTACCCCATATGATAAGGCTATATCAGTACCTTTAGGCTATGTCTCCACTGCAGACAAAAACATCCGTTTTTTTCCGCGTTTTTCATTTTATAAAATATTATGAAAAAAAAAGGGCCCCTAGACTTTTTATAGTAAAAAACATTCTGTTGTCTCCACAGAATGTCTTTTTTCTCATTTTATTTGCTGGCTATTTTTCAAAACATGCTTCAAAAAATGACTGAGAAAGGCAGAAAATGTACTATGGGGAGTCAAAGGTAAAGCCCCAAACCCGCGCCAGGGGGCCCAAAAACACCAAATGTGCCAAAAACCAAACATTATTTTGGCAGTTTTTTGACAACCCGTGTTCAAAAAATTGATTTTTAATTAAATTTTTTGGGGTTTTGGTTGCTGGGGGGGGGGGAAACCCAAAAAAATTTTTTCAACCAAAGGGGTAGCCCGGGACGCCACTTGGCCCGCCTGGGGGTTTTCTCCAGCCAAGGCCCGCCGCTTTCTTAGCAGAATGTCATCAGAAAACTGGACTCCATTTAACCCCCGGGCCTCACCCAGCTTTTTTAAAGGGGCACAACAGAAACAAGCAATACAAAAAAAACCCCAGGTTTGTCTCCCCACTGACTACACACGTTAGTCTCTCCTATATGGGTTTGGGCCCCCAAAAACCCCTTCCAGTACCACCAAGCACCTCGGGTCTCACCAAAGGGCATAGGCTCCCCTCAGCCTTTTGGGGGCCCAGGCTCTCTCCTCAGCTCTGCTGCTCCCAACATCCAGGCAGCAACCACAACCCCCCCCTGTCACCGGGAGTGGGGGTTTTTAATAGTCTCCAGAGACCTATACAAAAAACTGGGCGGGAAACCCCGAGGGCCTGGAATGCGGGGGCAGCCACCCAAACCCAACCCCTAAAAGCGTGCCAAAAAAACCCCCCATAATAGCTGCCGCAGCTATTTTAAACCGCTACTGTACGTGTCCCGTAAAAAATTATAGGTGGGTTTTCCACACCGACCCCAAAAAAATTTTCCCTTGGGGCATTTTGCAGAAGGACTCCAACTGTAGACCCCCTAGTGGCAGGGTCATGCAAATTTCCCGTGGTCGCCTGGGCCCCATATCCCCCCCCTTTTGATAAAAAGGGTGAGGGCTTTTCCTTAAAAATTGCCCAGCCCCTCCGGGGTTTAAAACTCTTTCTTTGGGGCAATAAACTTCCCTATGTCCGCCGGGGGGAAAAATGAAAATTGGTCCCATACATACTTGGGATTTATCCCTGCATTCACCCTACAAAAGGGTAACAACTGACCATAGCCACTTTTTAAAAGGTGACACAAACCCCTGCACGTTCTTTCAAAAAGGGTGTCATCCCCCCCAGCCCCTATTTCCCAAAATTTTACAGGGGTTACTAATTTACAATCCTTTACCCGTGCTATTGACCTTTAGATTTTTTTTCCACAGACGGCCATTTGGGGAGATTTTCATTTTCTTTGGGTCCCCACATAAGGGAAGAGGCCCCGGGTTTTTCCCAGCAACCCCCTTTCTAGGGTTACCCGAAGCTTTTAAGGACAGCCCCAACCCCCCCTCCCCAGGGTCTACCCACATGGCCACTTTTTCCCCACCTAGCCCAAACCTACTACCTCCTTTTTTCTACCGGGAATACAATTCGACCTAAACTTCTCTTGTCCCAAGTCCTCTGGGCCTCACAAGGGCCCCCCCCCGCCTTTCAGACCAGCTACAACCTCCCAATTTTTTTCTGGACTTTGCCCCTACTGTGGGACCATAAAACCGCTGACCCAAAAATCAAAAGGGTTTTTGAAGACAATCGCTACCTCTAGGAAACTTCTGCCGAGGGCCAGCCTCACTAAAGGGTGAGTCCCTTTAAAATTTTGAGGACCCCCGCGGTCCCTCCATACATCCCCACTCACCTCAGGGAAGAAGACCAAAATTCACGGGCGTTTCCCCTTTCAAGGCCCCAAACCCCTTTCCCTTTACCCCCAGGGGTTACTGGCAGGCAAACTGACTTCACAACCCCAAATTTATATGACCTTGGGGACCATCTCAGCAGCTTAATTTGACTACCGGGCCACAAACCAGTAGGGTTTTGCAATAAAGACCTCACCACAATCCGTAGGGGATGCTAATGGTTTCAAATTTACCAAAACAACCTCTATAAACACTTTGTCTGCCATTATAATCTTACCTGGCATCTCACCAGTAGTGTTGAGCGATTATTATTGACAAAGTTGAAATTGGCACGGTTTTGATGTTGATCGGATTTTTTAGATCACGCGATAATTTAGGTTAAAATCTGTCCATAATCTATTAATATCGCGCCATTTTCAGCGCTTTCTGTCATTCTGGCGGCCAGCAAATCAGCTTAGAGAATAGAGCAGGGTGAGCTGTGTGTGCGACATCATGACTGGGATGTGTATGGTTGCGATTGGCTGGAAAATCACATGACCTCGTTTTACATAAGAACGGGCCTTCCTGTTCATGATCAGGGGTGTGTCATATCTCAAAGGAGTAGGAAGTGCACTCTGCCTCTGTGCAAACACCTCAGCGAAATTATTCTATTTGTTCACAGAGACACTATACTTTTAGCTGAACCTAGAATTTTAGGTAGATCAGAGATTTGCAATTTTTAGGTAGTTAGGCTGAGAATTTTTAAAAGGGGCCCATCTACAGCTGTAAAGTCACAGGGAGAGCGGTGAGGGGGGGAGGGGAGGGCACGGGCGAACACAGCCAAGCTCTTTAAAGGATACTGGATATTGTGCACCCAGACTTAGTGTAGACATTGCGTTGCAATAGCTTTATTATTAACAGTTTTCTGTTGAAATATTACTTGGATGTTGGGCAGCCTGAACTTATATTAGGATACATCTTGTCAGTATTCATTCAATAGGTGTTTTTTTACTTTGCAGCAAGCTTTGTTATAGAACCTTGCATTAAATTTGAATCAGATTTTGTAATCACCACAGGTAATGATAGGTGCCAAAATACCTTTTATTATCCGTATACATTTCAGATACGTGTTTTTTTTTCACTTTGGCAGTCAGCTTTGTTGCATAGAGCACCTTGCACTTAAATTTGAATCCAGAATTTTGTAGTCACACAGGTGTATTGATAGGTGCCAAAATACCTTTTATTATCCGTATACATTTCAGATAGGTTTTTTTTCACTTTGGCCAGTCAGCTTTGTTGATAGGAGTACCTTGCAGTTAAATTTGAATCCAGCAATTTTGTAGTCACCACAGGTGTATTGATAGGTGCCAAAAATACCTTTTATATCCGTATACATTTCAGATAGGTGTTTTTTTCACTTTTGGTCAGTCAAGCTTTGTTGATAGAGGTACCTTGCACTTAAATTTGAATCCAGCAATTTTGTTTGTCACTCACAGGTGTATTAGATAGGTGCCAAAATGACCTTTTATATATCCATTCATACATTTCAAATAGTGTTTTTTTTCACTTTGGGTCGAGGCAAGCTTTGTTGATAGAGCACCTTGCACTTACATTTGTATCCAGCCATTTTGTAGTCACCACAGGTGTATTGATAGGTGCCAAAAATACCTTTTATTATCCGTATACATTTCAGATCCGTGTTTTTTCACTATTGGTCAGTCAAGCTCTGTTGATAGAGGTACCTTGCACTTAAATTTGAATACAGCAATTTTGTTTTCATTTGAGGGATTTGAGAATAGCTGTGATTTGCCGTCTTTTAATAAGAGACTTTCCAAAAATCTTCCATACCTTCTCAAATTTTTATCTTTCTGAGCATGGAGCGAAATGCAGGTGGTAAGCGAGCAAAGAGGGGGGTAGGACATGGAAGTAGAGGTGCGAGAGAAGGTGCTCCTTCCAGTGCTGGCGATAACACGCATACCAGCGGATCGTCGGTTGCAGGACCGTCAGGCCTGTCATCGCTGGGTCAGGGCCCTGTGAATCTCAGTAACGAACATCGTCGTCAATCTGTTCTTCAGTGGTTAATGCAACCTGCATCCAGCAGTCTTACCTCCTCGTCCTCACAGTCCGGCCACAAATGTCGTCACCCAGCATCATCAGCACTGTCCACATAAAGCGAAGGCAGCCCAACTGTCAACTCGTGTACCCACCACTGTGGATAATCCAATTTTCTGAAGACCTCTTTGATGACAAAATGCAGTTGGGGTCAGAAGGCATGTTAAAAGATCAAGAGGCCAAAGAGAATGATTTTGTCTGCTCTGACGCCCAGGTACTCATGCCATCAGAGCAGGAAAAGGAAGCCGGTCAATCGGAAAAAAATCGGCGGGTGGCAACGCCTTCCCAGTGCCTCTTGCTTGTAGCCCGCAGCTCCTGGATGCAGAATGTCAGAAGACGAAGCCCACCTGTGTTGATGATGATGATGAAGATATTGCGGATCCAATGTGGTCTTTTCAGCAGAATTTGCTTGCGAGCGCTTCATCACTGGACGAGGGGGAAGACGAGGGGTAGTGCCCAATACGGGTTTCCTGCCTCAAAAAGGGAGAGGGCGGTCGCAAAAGGGTCCGCTGATATAAATTCCGCCAGCCACGGTCAGCGGAAACCCCGCCCTCCTTATCGCCGTCAAAAAGGTCCAGGACCTCTCAAGCCTGGGCCTTCTTTGAGCAAGCCTTGATTCACCCAGCGATTCATATGCCCCCTTTTGCCATAAACGCAAAGTAGAGGCAAGAATCTTGGGTGTTTAACCACCACCAACATGTCTAGTCACATGCAGCGAATGCATGAGTTGAAATGGAGGCAACACTTGACCAAAAAAGGCCAGACCGACGTCGGGCTTCCAACCACTGTCACACCCTCTGTCTCCGCCTCCTCCTCCTCCGCCACCACCAAGCGTTCCTCAGCTGCCCATGTCTCTCAGAGTCATGATCAGGGTTTCAGCCCGTTTCAGCCTCCCCCGTCGCCCGAGTACAACCAGCACCACCAGAGACCCATCCTACCCCCTTCCCTTCGCCAGTTTGACCTGCACGCCGTTCAGCGGGCAGTCTAGCAGCCAGCCTTCTGACTTCCAGGTTTGGGAGCAGAAGAAACACTTTAACCCAAACCATCCCAATGCCAAAAGCCTGAATGTCGGCATTGCCAGGCTGTTGGCCTTGGAAATGTTGCCTTTCCGTCTGGTGGACACAGATGGGTTCCGCCACGTCATGGCCCTTGCCTGCCCCCAAAAACCGATGCTGGCAGGCATCTCTTGGCCAGAACAGCCGTCCTGCCTGGTCAGCCACGTGTCATCTAAAATTTCAAGTGCGTTGTCTGCATCTGTGTCCGGAAAAGTCCATCTGACCACCGACACATGAGAAACCAGGCCGTGTTGAAATTAATCTGTCTTGGAGACCGTCCACAGCTCCTGAGACTGAGCTCCGTTAGCCAAGGATCAATAGTATGGGTGCAACGAAAATAAAGAAATAAACATGATTTTATTTTATTGATTTAACATATTTTTTTCGTTTTCCCCCATATTATCATTCATTTTATATACACATCGGAATCACTTCTGTAGTGTTAAATTTGATTTTGGCCAAAGTACAGTTTGATTTCGATTGATTAGAAAACCCCTAGGAGCGTCGCTCGCTTCTCCCCTTTGGTCGCGGGTCTGATTGGCTAAGCTGGACGAGCCCCGCCGCTTCAACCAATCAGCCCCGTTTCTGCATTTTTACTGTATTTTGAACTGTCCTGCCTTTGAATAGATTGGTCAATTTTCTCCATGGATATAATGGGACATTGGGCGCTCCTATTTTTGATTGGTCAAATCTCCTCCATAGGTTAGAGTGGGACAATTGTCGCTCCTATTCTGATTGGCTGGTTTTTTTGCCGACCAATGAGAATAGCTTTAAAAAATTTGAATTACTGTATTTCCCGGCAATTTCTCTATTTGCAATTCCCTATGTAGCGCCGGTTCTCGGAGACAAACGCGTTGTTCGGGTTTTTTTAAATGCTTTATTTGTAAAGAAGGGTTTGCTCTTTATCTGATAATGTTTGGCACTTAATAAAAATGATTTTTTGTTTAATGCTTCATGCCGCACGGCGCTGGCGCCGAGATTTCATAGCGCCCATCCCTCCATAGACTATAATGGGGATAGTAGCTCGCGCTCTGATTGGCTGGGATAGCCAAGCACCGCTAGCTCAGCCAATCAGCTCTTTTCTGTCTTTTACTTATTTTGAATTATCCCGCCGGGATTCTGATTGGTCTAATCTTCTCCATAGTCTAGATTGGGACTTTGTCGCTCCTATTCTGATTAGCCGAGCTAGTCAAGCCCCCGCTAACTCAGCCAATCAGCTCTTTTCTGTCTTTTTACTGTTTTCTGAACAATCCCATTATGGATTCTGATTGGTCAATCCTTCCCCATAGGTTTTAATGGTTCACTGTCGCTCCTATTCTGATTGGCTGGTTTATGCCGACCAATGAGAATAGGTTTCAGAATTTGAATTACAGTATTTCCGGCATTTACAAAATCATAATTCTTGATATTGCACCATTCTAGAGTTTTTGGAAAGTGTTTTTTTTTTTTATTATGTTTATTTTTTTACGTTCAGCTCTTTTTTTGACACTGTTTTCCGCCTTTAAAAAAGGCGATTTTTTCGGAATCATACTCCTGCTGCACGGAGCAGAGTGCCGAGATTTCTGTCGCGATCTATCTGCTTCCTCGCATGTTCGGATCCTGCTTCACTTTTTCCTCTGTCGAGCATTTAGGACCGAAAAAAACCTGTCTGCTTGTCGGAGCTGCCGGGGCTGCCCCTGCGCCTCGCTTTGCCGACTCGCCATCGTACATGCCTCGGAGTTTTCGAGCGGGCTTTCGCCCCGCTCCGGAAAAGCCTACCCCGCGCCCACACCGCCGCCCCACTGCCCGCCCCTTCATGCGGGGCGCAGCTAAAAGTGGCGAGCACTGCGCCAAACACTGAATCCCCGCGTCCGACAGGGGGATTCGGGCTGGGAGGCGCAGTATACGCCAGAAAATGGGCGAAAAGCCCGTTAAACATGGGGCCCCTTTATCTTTAGAATTTTTCGCATTGTCATGGTTTTGAGGTCAGTTGTGTAAATTACAGCTATAATCAGGGTCCTATGGAACAGAAATGTGGCTTTAAGGGGCATTTCTCATCAAAATTTTTTAAAATAGGGGCTGAGAAGTCATATTTATAATTTTTTGGGGTCTGTTCTTAGATCGCTTAATTAGGCCCTTTGTAACAAAATGTGGCTTCTAAGGGGCATTTTCCTCACAATTTTTAATGTGGCTGAGAAGTCATATTTATTTTTTTTTGGGTAAAGCTGCTGTGAGAAACAGTATAATTAGGTCCTTTGGAACAGAAATGTGAAACTTCTAAGGGGGCTTTTCTCCATCAAATTTTTAATAGTGGGAGAAGTCATTTTTATAATTTTTGGGGTCATGTTGCTGGGAGAACGTATAATTAGGGTCCTTTGGAACAGAAATGGGGTTTCTAAGTGGCATTTCTCCATCACTTTTTTAAATATGGCTGAGAATCATATTTAAATTTTTTTGGGGTCATTTGCTGTGAATACAGCAATAATCATGGCCCTTTTGGGAAAAAAAGGGCTTTTGAGGGGCATTTCCCCTAAAATTTTTAATAGTGCGAGAATTTCATTTTTTAAATTTTGGGTCAGGCTTTGAAATGCAAAATACACGTCCTTTTTTAAAAAAAAAATTGTTTCTAACAAAAATTTTGTTCTCACAATTTAAAAAGTGGTAAAAGGGCTTTTTTGAATTTTTGGGTGCTTTTTGCGGGGACATGCCTATACTACAGGCCCTAAAAAAAAAAAAATGTTTTTTAACGACTTTGTTCTTCAAAATTGTCAAAAGTGTCATTTCATTTTCAAATTTTGGGGGGCATTTGCTGTGAAATCAGCTAGACACGGGTCCTTTTGTAAAAAATGTGTTTCTAACAGCATTTAATTTCAAAATTTGGCAAGAGGGCTAAAGGGGTGAGGTGCGTCAAAACGGGAAATGGTAGACACTGTTAATGGACACATATTGCAAAATGACTTTTTTTTTTGCAAGATTTTTAACAAACTACATTCCCGTATTGAGACAACCCTTTAATACAATTAAAAAAGGAAACAAAGACAGGGTGGGTAAAATCCAAAATTTTAAGTTTTGGTTTTCTAGAATTAAACATAAAAAACTTGCATGTACAAAATAGCTGGTAGAAAAATCCTCAAATTGTACAGGAGGTACGGAAGACTTGACCAGATTGGGTTTTAAAGGCAGGATCTGGAGCACAACAGAGAACAAAAAACAGAGACAATTTCCTCCAGCACGTTGAGTAAAATGAAAAAGAATACCAAAAAAGAGCACCTGGGTGGAACAGGAACGTTAAACCCCCGCATTTCCAAGTGAAGCTCAATTTGGTCCGCATCATAGGAGGGGCAAGCCTCCCCACTCTTGACTTGTACTGGGGAAAGGGCGGAAGGTCTTCCCTCCATTTCCGCTTCCGCACTCTGCTTCAGCCCAATGTTTTCTTGCTGCGTCATAAGGGCATTTTTACCTGTTAATAGATGACGGACGCCCACCGGGCTCTCACCGCACCCACGTAACTGGCCCTTGCAGCTGAACCTCGTGTTAATAGATGACAGACCTCCCGGGGTCTCACCGCACCCAAAAAAAGTCTGGCCCCGGGGCCCTCCGGAAAATAATGACAGACGCTACCGGGGCTCTCCCGCACCCACTTAAGTCGGGCCCTGGACTCGACCCCCGTTTTAAACAAGGCGACGGCACCTGGCTCTCACCTTTGGGGGAAATCGGAGAGCTTCGAATTTCTCAAAAAAAATTTTGAAAAAGGTGATTTCTGTGAGTTAAGTATGTCAAAAAGGGGTCCGGGCGGACACAAAGCACAATTTGAGGCTTAAAATATTCGGGGGCTGGAGCACTGGGGGGCGCACTTTATCTCCGGGGGAGTCTGTCCCTAATCACTGAAAAAAGGTTTTGGAGGAAAATTAAACCATTGGAATTAAATTGCGGAATCACCTCGAACCCGGGAAATGTCTTCCCCAACTAAGAATGTTTTGGGGATATTAGACATTTTTATTACTTAGGGGTGTTGGGCGAATTAACACATCTACACGTGAAAAAATACCCTTTAAAAACTGCAGGGAGGGGGGTATGTTGTATGGGTTTCTCACACTTGAAATAAAAACCCAAAAAGATATTAAAAATAAAAATATAAATAAAACTTTCCCCAAATAAATTCGTAAAAAAAAGTCAGTTTTCCCAAAAAATATACTAGATGACAGTCACTTACAAAGGCATGTGCCCTTTGTGATCTGTGGTAAACAGGTTTAGGGGGCATTCTGCGGGCAGGACAGATTGTCAATTTCCATGAAAATAAAATGGGGGTTGAAAGACCCTTTTTCCGGCACTTTTTAAATCGGGGGGCATCAGGTTTGGGGCCATGCTGTGGGTCAGGAAGGGGTTGTCTATTCCAGTGGAAAAAAAATGGTGGTTCAAAGACTCCTTTTTCCGGCACTTTTTAATCTGTGGGTCGACAGGTTAAAGGTCAAAGTGGGGCCGGGCAGGTAGTAAATGTCCAGTTCAACTAAAATGGGGGTTCAAAAAACTCCTTTTTCCGGGACTTTTTTAAACGGGGGGCATGCAGGTTTGGGGGTCAGCTGTGGCCCGGACAGATATGTAATGTCCGTGAAAATAAAATGGGTTTTAAAAAACTCCTTTTTGCGGGACTTTTTTTAAAACTGGGGTCTGCGGTTTGGGGGGTCAGCTGTGGCCCAGGGCAGGTATAGTCAAAGTCCATTCAACTAAAAGGTGGTTGAAAGCCCTTTTTGCGGCACTTTTAATCTGGGGGGCATGCAGGTTTTTGGGGGTCAGCTGCGTTCCAGGACAGGGGTATTCAATGTCCTTCAAGTAAAATGATGGGTTTAAACATAAATGCCTTCTGGCACTTTTTTAAATTTTTGGGGGATGCAGGTTTTTCAGTCAGCTGTGGGACAAGACAGGGATATGAAGGTCTTGAGTTTTTTTTTGTGGCTTTTATAACCCAAGGTGTTCCTAAATTACACTTCCATTGATGTTGTGGATGTTAATCCGCTTCTCCCGCCCTGTTTTGGGGGTAAGAAGAAATTTGTTCCTCTCCCCTAGACTTTAAATGGTCATCGGGGATAACCATCGCTACGGGAAAAATTTTTATAATTTCCCATATCGACACGACCCATGACAAATCAAGAAAACGCTCATCCACTGCCAGTGACAGAGGAAAACCTTCCCCTTGCACATTTTCACTGGGGCTTTCTGGGAGCAGACATCTGCATAACGGGGGGAGTGTTTCCTTCAATCCCCTATAACCCTCTCTAAAGGAAACCCTTTACCTGGGATACTCCCAAATCTTACTCAACACCATTCACCAATGAGGGATCAAAAGGATACACATTTAGAAATGGGACAGCAATTCTTTCTTTAACCCCAGTAGGTGCAGTGGACACCTGGCTACACCTGGCACCCTCATGAGGTTGCCACAAACCACAGGACCTAACACCTCTGTGATACTGTATTTTCCTCCCTTGTCTCTAAGGAAAAATTATTAGCTGACTCAGAACCAGGAACCTCTTGATCCTTTGAGGATTCAAACTCGCTCACCTGCCTCTCAATAGGGTTCAAGCGTACATCCCCCTCTGTGGTGTCTAGCAGCTCACTCCTTCCATCACTGCAGTCTTTGTGACCATGGCAGTAAAAGTTACTGGCAATACAGCAACCATTGGAGCTAGTGAAATCAGTAGGACTACAGGTCTCAGCATAACATTCCTCTTCATACTCTGCAGTGCTACAATCCGGCTCTCTATCACAGAGTGTCCACTCTGTAATACACTGCTCAGGGCTACACACAAAATCTGCCTCAGCACATGTTTTCTTTACACAGGTATTTTTATCACTCTCTGAGGCCTCATTCATGCAGGCACTTACCAGGAGCTGGACACACCCTCATTAAACCAGCCTCCTCACACATTGTAGGAGAGCAATTATTCTCAGAACTTCCAGGCCACACACTGACATATGAAAGCTCCTCTCTGGGACAAACAGCAGCCTAACAGAACTGGTGGCTATCAAGCACTGGGCACGCATTTCCTGCAATTTTCAGGCTACCATCAGGTACACACATTGCGCTGGGGTCACTGGTAGACACTTTTGTCAACTGTACTCCAGACACTTCATACGCAGCTGTTGCACACTCATATTCACAGGTTTCCACCACAGGGGATGCAAAGGACACCTTGTTGCTAGGGGCAACCACATTAGCTCCTCCTGAGTCTGTAGTGTTAACTCATGTCCCCATATTGTCATGCAGCACAGGACACATATTCTCTGCTACAGTCTCAGCCCTGTTAATCATGACCTCTAGGGGCACACTTGAGCTGCTCTCCACCCCTGCAATAGCTGCAGCATCTCTAGCAGCATGTTCCCACCTAGCATTATTATCCGGCATAAACGGAGTTGTCTCATTACAAGCTTTCAGCCTAAGTCAGTGAGCCTAGCAGTTGAACTGAGGGGCGTGTTTCTTGTCTGCCTCCTCTCCTCCCTCTTCCCCCCTTCCCTCAGCACACAGAAAGCTCTCCTCCGTAACTTCTCAGTAACTTCTATACAGCAGGGAGAGGGGGGGGCGAGGGGGTTTGATGCAAGAGTTAACCCTGTGTGTGCCTGCCTAGGTCTGCTGCAGCTCTTGCTGCTCGTCTCCACAGTCAGGAGACAGGAGAGAGGTGATCTATGAGTGTGGAGCCAGAGCAGGGGGGATGTAAGTGTTCCTATACCGCCTGCTTAGCATACAAATCTGCACATCTTCAGCAACAAACAGACCCTGTCAGAACAGACACAGGGCAGCTGTGAAGTGTTACTATACTCAGGATGTGTCACTAGTACACCAGAGCATGAACCCTTCACATGCCCCCTGATCTGTATAGTATTAGTATAGTTACAGTTCCACAGATACATCATGATTATAGTAACACACAGGGTCACTGCTGTCACATCTATCTGTGTAGAGAGCAGGAGGAAGCAGGCACACATAGGGTTAATCCAGGCAGCACAGCCACAGAAGCCAGAGCCTTCCCCCTCCCTCCACTACAGAAGCATTCTGTGCGTGAGGGGCTCTCTGCTCCGACCTGTATTCTGAAGGTGATGTGTCATACAGACCTGACAGCCAGTGAGATAAGGATCAACAGGACGGCTGCTATAGAGATTTGAGAAGCTGATGTACTCCTACTAACAGGGCTTACTCGAAATCAGTAGGACATTTGTAATGAACATATATTGCAAAGCTGCTTGTTTTTTAAAGATCTTTTAATTAAAACCCAATCATTATAGCGAGACAACCCCTTTAATGCAATTAAGGGGCTTTTTGCTGACAAGTCCACATGCAACATATCAAGTCCATCCGACTTTGTAATTCCAGGTTTAATAGTCCCACTGCTCACAGGATTCTTCTACTGTCCAGGCTGCACATCCGGACACACGTTTAACCCATCCTGGTTACTGTTCAAAAAATCAGACCCCAATGTCTTAGGGACTTTCATATGCAAGTCATCAGGCCTGTCCCTTTCCGGCGGTGGCACAGCGCACTTGGGTGGTTTTTCCCAGAAGTATCCACCTACTTTGACCTTCGCCTCCCCCAAAAATTGCCAAAAAAGGGAAACCCTTCGGCCCAGTTTTAACTTCACCTGGAGCCCCCTTGACAGCTCAACCCATGACTGACAGCCCCAAAAACCCCTTCTAAAAAATATAGGGCCAACCACCCTTCCCAAATTTTCGGGTCGGGTCTTCAAAAAGGGGTAAAATATCCATTGCACTCGGGAAGATCGTTTTGCCAAATTTAAAAACCCCAACCCCAATGGGGGGAGGGAAACCCACCCCTACCCCCAAAGGTTCTACGGGGGGGCACGCCTCCTGGGGAAACCACAGCCACCCCCTTTGCAAAAAAATTTTTTAGAATGGGTTGCCCCGGGGTACATCTAAACCCACCTCTTAAGATTTGTGGTTGCCCCACGGGGCATACCCTTTATTTTAAACCTCAAAGTTTTCTCTGTCATTAATGGTTGCCCTTTTTTAACAGGGGAATCCCGGGGGGACCGGGGGGGCCTTCCCTGTAAAACCCCTTTTTGGGGGGTGTTGACCTTTTTTCGGGTAAAGCTTTTTGTATAAAATAAATAACGGCACGGGCCGGACTGCTAAAAATTGGGGGGCAGTTTGGGCCATATCTTTCCTAAAGCGGCAAGGGCCCGCTCAAATATTTTTGTCGTTCTCCCAGGGTAAAGAAAGAAAAAATCTCCGCAGTGACACAGCCCCTTCTTGCTCCACGCAAAAAAAGCCAAACTGCTGGCCCTTTAAATTTTTTGCTGCAGAGCCCAGGCACTCTAACACGGGCCCAGCCATTTTATTAAGGCCCCAACAGAAACAAACAATACAAAAAAAACCCCCTCAGGCAGCCCTGGCCACAGCCCTACACTTTTTTAGTCCCTCTCTATATGGGCCGGGACCTACGCCCCATACCCCCCAATGCACCCTTCGGGGCCCAAACCAAAGGCAGTGGGCTTCCCCGGGGGGGCCTCTTTCCCCCAAACGGGGAGCCCTTTTCCCCCAGCTCGGCTTGCCCCAAAAACTTTCCAGGTAGCAAAACCAAATCCCCCGATCACCGGGATTTGGGAGGCTTTTAAAAAAGGGTCTCCAGAGCCCTATAAATTTAGGGCCCGGGGGAACCCGGGGCCCTTTAATTTGGGGGAAAAACCCAAACCCAAACGCAAAACACTAAGTTTCCCCAAAAAGAGCCACCCCAAACATAGCTGCCTTACAGCTATTCAGCTCACTGTACTTCAGTAATATATAATTACGGGACAAAATATAGGGGTTTTTTTCCCCACGGACACCGGGTTTCCCCGGGGCAAAATCGCAAAAAGGACCCCAAAACCGTTTTCCCCCCTTTTGGGGCAGGATCATGCCATTAGGGGCCGCTCTCCCACACTAATATTTTTTAAATACATAAGCCCAAAATTTTTGCAAAATGTAATATACGGGAAATTTTTAATTGTTTGAGGCACAGTACATTAACAAGACAAACTTTAAATTAAAATTTAAACAACACAACCCCTCAATGTTTTGAAACCCAAAGGGGGTTTTAATAGAAAGGGGGGTTTTAATAGAAAGGGGTGAATCCCAAAGGGGTAATAGAAACATCACTAAATTTAAACTATATACTGAATTTAAAATTAAATCACTGTTAAAATCCTAGAAGGACTAAAATTTTACAAATTAAAAAACAAAAAAATTAAAAAACAAAAAAACTTAAAAATAAACTAAACAATACATAATTGATTTTCATTTGAAAGCAACAGACTATCAATAATTTATCCTTTGTACGGAAAAAAATTTCCCCCCCTTTAAAACCCCCATTGTCAAATTTGAAATTTTGTGGTCACCCTGCTTCTAAGAAAAAAAAACTATAAAAAATTATGAAAAAAGCCCACGGGACATTTTTAAAAAAGGGTTCCCCAATAAAAACTATGTAATACAAAATAAGCCATCCCAAAAACCCCCCCAAAAAAAAAAAATTTTTTTTGGGGGTGAAAAAAAAAAAAAAAAAAATTTTTTTTTTTTAAAAAAAAAAAAAAAAAAAGGGAAAAAAAAATAAATTTTTTTTTTTTTAAAAAAAAAAAATAATAAAAAAAAAATATATTTTTAAAAAAAAAAAAAAACCCAATTTCCTAAATTTTTTTTTTTTAAAAAAAAAAACCCAATAAAAAAAAAAATTTAAAAAAAAAATTTTTTAAAAACCCCAAAAAAAAAAAAAAAAATTTTCCCCCAAAAAAAAACCTTTTTAAAAAAAAAAAAATTGGCCCCCCCCCCCCCGGGGGGCGGCCCCCCGGGGGCGCCCCCCCCCCCCCCCCAAAAAAAAAAAAATTTTTTTTTTTCCCGGGAAAAACCCCAAACCCAAAAAAATTTTATTAAAAAAAAAAAAAAAAAAAAAAAAATTTTTTTTAAAAAAAAAAAAAAAAAAACCCCCAAAAAAAAAACCCTTTTTTTTAAAAAAAACCCCCGGGGGTTTTTTTTAAAAAACCCCCTTTTTTAAAAAAAATTTTTTTTTAAAAAAAAATTTTGGGAAAAAAAAAAACAAAAAAAAAACTTTCAAAAAAAAAATTTTTTTTTTAAAAAAAAAAAAAAAAAGGGGGTTTTTTTAAAAAAAAACCCCCCCCCCTTTTTTTTAACCCCCGGGGAAAAAAAAAAAAACCCCCCCTTTCCCCCCCCCCCAAAAAAACCCCCCCCCCCCCCCCCCCCTTTTTTTAAACCCCGGGGGGGAAAAAATCCCCCCCAAAAAGGGGAAACCCCCCCCCTTTTTTTTTGGGGGGGTTTAAAAAACAAAAATTGGGAAAAAAAAAAATTCCCCCCCAAACCCCAAAAAAAAAAACCCCCAAAAAAACCCCCCCCCCCCAAAAAAAAAAATAAAAAGGGAAAAATAAATTTTTTTTTTAAAAAAAAAAAAAAAAATTTTAAAAAAAAGGGGTTTTGGGGGCCCCCCCTTAAAAAAAAACCCCCCCAAAAAAAAAAAAAAAAAAAACCCCTTTTTCCCTTAAAAACCCCCCCCGGGGGAACCCAAAAAAAAAAAAATTTTTTTAAAAAAAAAAAAAAAAAATTTTTTTAAAAATTTTTTAAAAATTTAAAAAAAAAAAAATAGGAAAAAAAATTTGGAAAATTTTGGAAAAATTTTAAGGGGCCCCCAAAAAAATTTAAATTTTTTTTTAAAATTTTTGTTTTTAAAAAAAATTTTTTTTTTTTAAAATTTTAAAAATTTTTTTTTTTTTTCCAAAAAAACAAAAAAAAGGTTTTTTTAACCGAAACCCGGGGGGTTTGGGGGGGAAAAAAAAAAAAATCCAAATTTTTTTTAAAAAATTTTTTAAAAATTTTTTCCAAAAAAGGGGGGAAAAACCCCCCCGGGGAAAAGGGTTTTGGGGGTTCCCCAAAAACCCCCCCAAAAAAAAATTTTTTTTCCCCCCCAAAAAAAAATTTCCGGGTTTTTTTAAATTTTTTTGGGGGGGGAAAGGGTTTTTTTCCCCCCCCCCGGGTTTTTGGGGGGGGTTTTTTTTTTTCCCCCCCCTTTAACCAAAAAAAATTTCCCAATTTTAAATTTTAAACCCAAAAAATTTTTTTTTTTTTTCCCCCCTTTTTTTTTTTTTTTAAAAAAGGGGCCTTCCTGGGAAAAACCCTTTTTTTTTTTTCCAAAAAATTTTTTTTTTTTTTTTTCCCTTTTTTAATTTTAAAACCCTTTTTTTTTTTTCCCCCCCCAAAAAAATTTTTTTTTTTTTAAAAACCTGGGAAAATTTTTTTTTAAAAATTTTTTTAAGGGAAAAAAATTTTTTTAAAAACCCCCTTAATTTAAAAACCAAATTTTCCCCCCCAAAAAAATTTTTAAAAAAATTTTTTAAAAATTAAAAAGGGGTTAAAAAAAAAAGAAAAAACCCCCCCTTTTTTAAAAATTATCCTTTTTTAAACCCCCTTTAAAAAAAGGAAGGGAAAATTTTTTAAAAAACCCCCCCCCCCAAAAAAAAAAAAAAGGGGGAAAAGGGGAAAAAAAGGGGGGGGTTTTGGTTTTTTGGGGGGGTTGGAAAAGGGGAAATTTCCCCAAAAAAGGGAAGGGGTTTCCCCCAGGATAAAAAATTTCCCCCCCCCCAAAAAAATTTTTTTCAAAACCCTAAAAAATTTTTAAACCCCTTTCCCCCCCCAAAATTTTTTTAGGTCCCCCAAAAAAAGGGGTTTTTAAAAAACCCCAAAATTTGTTAAACCCCCGGGGGGGAAAAAAGGGGAAAAAAATTTTTTTTTCCCGGGTTTTAAAAAGGGGGGAAAAGGGCCCCCCCCTTTTTTTTTTTTTAAAAAAATTTAAAATTTTTTTTTCCCCCCTTTTTTTTAAAAACCCTTTTTTTTTTTAAAAAAAAAAAAATTTCCCCCCGGGGGGAAAAAAAAATTTGGGCCAAAAAAGAAATTTTTTTTTTTATTTTTTCCCAAAAAAATTTTTTTTTTTGGGTTTAAAGGGTTTTTTTTTTTAAAATTTCCAAAATTTTTTTAAAAAAATTTTTAAAAAAATTTTTTAAAAATTTTTAAAATTTTTTTTTTGGGCCCCTTTTTTTGGGGTTTTTTTTAAAAAAAATTTTTAAAAAATTTTTGGGGGGGTTTTTTTTTTTTTTTAAACCCCCCCCTTTGCCCCCCCAAAAAAATTTTTTTTTTTAAAAAAAAAAATTGAAACCCCCCTTTTTTTTTTTTTTTTTTTTTTAAAAAGGGGGGAAAAAAGGGGGGGTTTTTTAAAAACCCCAAAAAAGGGGAAAATTTTTGGGGGGGGGGGGGGGGGGTTTTTTTTTTTTTTTGGGGGTTTTTCCCCGGGGGGTTTTTAAAATTTTTTGGGGCATGGAAAAAAAAAGTTTTAAAAAAAAAAAACCCCCAAATTTTTCCCCTTTTTTTTTTCCCCAAAACCCAAAAAAAAAAAAAATTTTATTTTTGGGGAAAAATTTTTTTTTTAAAAAAAAATTTTTTTTAAAAAAAAACCCTTAAAAAACCCGGGCCCCAAAAACTTTTTTTTTAAAAACCCCCCGGGGTTTTTTTTTTTTGGGAAAAAAAAAAAAAAAAACCCTTTTTTTTTTTTTGGGGGGGAAAAAAAAATGTTTAAAAAAAAAAATTTTTTTTTTGGGGGGAAAAAAACCCTTTTGGGTTTTTTTTTTTTTGGGGGGGTTTAAATTTTTTTTTTAAAAAAAAACCCCCCAAAAAAAATTTTTTCCCCCGGGGGTTTTTTCCCCCTTTTTTTTTTTTTTAAAAAAAACCCCCCCGGGGGGCCCCCTTTTTTTTTTTTTTTTTTCCCCGGGGGGGTTTTTTTTTTAAAAAAATTTTTTAAAATTTTTTTTTTTTTTGGGGAATTTTTCCAAAAGTTTTTTAAGGGGAAAAACCTTTTTTTAATTTTTTTAAAAAAATTTTAAAAAAAAATTTTTTAAAATTTTTTTTTAAAAAAAAAAAAGTTTGGGAAAAATTTTTTTTAAAAATTTTTTTTTTAAAAAAAAAAAACCCCCCCCCCCCCCCCCCCCCCCTTGCACATGTTATGGGGTGTTAGTGGCGGGGGGGGGGGGGGAGGGGACAGGAAGTGATGTTTGGTTTGTGAGATCACTTCCGGTGGGTGTCCACTTTAAAGATCTCCATGGGGAGCATGGATGCAGGGCAGTATCGTCCACACTGAGGCATCAGACACATCATCAATTTGTATCTTATTGGATTATCTTGACGGCATTACCACCATTAAGGATATCATTGCTAAGTATCTTTATCTATTAGTCTATGTATGCTGTGATTTTAGTCTTGTTGGCTAAATGTTCTCTTGTTACCCTGATGAACCCTATAGAATTTTTGGGGGAAACGCGTCGGGTCTTGAACAAATCACACGGGTTTTTTGAATTAATGATACAACGGAACGTTGTTTTTGTTTTTGTTTGTGGGTCTTGAACAAATCACACAGGTTTCTGAATCAATGATGCAACAGAACGTTGTTTTTGTTTCTTTTTTCTTTGTCTTGTTTTGTACATGTGACTAAAAAGAATGATTTTATGTGGATAGAATTGTTTCTCCTAGAGTGTCTATAGCACATATGGGAGTCCTGCTGGTATCCTTTTAGGAACTGTTTAAGAGGTCTGATCTAGGGTGCGCTCTCAATAGGTGGGGCCGCTCCTGTTGGGGCGACTACTCCGCCGAGGGGGGCAATTTTCACCCCTTGGGTCAGTACCACTATATTGGATATTTAGATTTAGAGGAACCAGCATTTCTTCCTCTCTAGGAGAACACATTTTGGTGTTTGTTGCTGTGGGTCCTCCATTTTGGAGGGCATTCTTTTAAGGCATATCAATAAAAGTTATTTTTTAATTGGGTTTTTTTCTTCACTGTGAAGCAATTGCGTATTTATCACTAAATGTATTTAGCTCCCCAGTAGATTACATGTTGTATTTTATAGTGCCATTAAAAAACTTGTCCCAAAAAAGAAACAAGCTTTTATACAGCTATGTCAATATAAAAATAAAAAAAAGTTATGTGGAAAAGGGTCGTTGATCCAGGGATTTATTCTGATTTCCTGATTGGAGTCGGGAAGGAATTTTTCCCTAACATGAGGACAATTGGCTTCTACCTAATGGGGGTTTTTGCCATCCTCTGGATCAACACTTTAGCAAAATGGGCTGAACTGGATGGACGTATGACTTTTTTCGGCCTGAAAAAATTATGTAACTATGTGTCAGGGCTATGCAGCGCTCAGCCTGCAGGGAGCAACAGTCTGCAGCAGCTGAATTGCGACCCCACCCTGATTCTGCTGGAAGCTGTGTGAGGCCCAGCCACTCCAGAAAGGGGGCGTTTCGCACCAGCCAATGGGAGGGCCCAGATACCTCTCCAATCAGATACAGGTGCTACGCCTGCGATATTTCCTGGCTGCCTTGCTTCCTTGGTATTTTTATTGTGCTTGCTTACTTGTGTACCAAACCCCGGTTTGCTCACTGACCTTGACTTATCCTCTGATTTTGTACCTCACTCCCATTTGTGCTTTTGACCCCGGCTTGTTTACGGTTTCTCTTTTGTTCCGATTTGTGGCTTGGCGTTTCTGATTGGTTATTGACCCGGACTGTCTGACCCTTCTTCCTCCTGACGGCCCCAGCACTTTAGCAGCGCAGGGACTGTCCCCCAGTTGGTGTCTGCCGCCTAGGGCAGCACGTCAAGTTGGCAGGGACAGTGGGCTGAGTTCCAGTTTGGGCTCACTGTACCCTCCTTGACGTGACATTGTCACAGGCCAAAACCGTTACTGCTCTCCAGTAACTATGAACCCCATGACAGCTCTGGTAGAGCAGATGCAGGGGCTTACCTAGCTAGTCCAGGATCTGGCACTGAGGGTACAACAGCAGGAGACTTCCACAAGTCCAAGTATCCCTGCACTATCTTCGACTCCTGTGGAACTCCCTATTCAGTTGCCTGACAGGTTCCCAGGCAACAGGAAGGCCTTTTTGGCATTTAGAAAGGGATGTCGCCTGTTTTTTAGGCTCTACCCACATACCTTCGGCAATGAGGAGCAAAGATTGGGAATTGTTAAGTCCCTACTTCAGGGTCCCCCCAGGAGTGGGCATTCTCTTTACCACCTGATTCGCTAGAACTGTCCTCCGTGGACAGGTTCTTTGCCTCATTAGGCGTACTTTTTGATGACCCTGATAGGGAGACTGTGGCCGGGGCTCAACTGACCACCTTGAGGCAGGGCAAAAAGACTGTGGGGGAGTATTGCTCTGAATTTCTTCGCTGGTGTGCTCCATCTGGGTGGAACAACCCAGCTCTTAGATACCAGTTTAGATTAGGGTTAGCTAACCATGTGAAGGATATGCTTGTGGCTTACCCTACTCCTGGTAGTTTAGATGAGGCTAACATCTAGGTCTGTCTTGGAGACCGTTATCTGATTCTCTGCGAGTTGTGGCTATTGACTCCACTCCACTAGCTAGGGGCACAATCCAACATTGCACTCCTGAGCTAGAGATGGTGGTAGGATCCATACATACTGAAAAGTGTATTCTATTTATCATGGAAGGGATGCCTGGAGATGTGGTTTTGGGTCTGCCCTGACTCAGAAAAAAACACGGTGTTTGATGGTTTTTCTGGGAATTAATCAAGTGGGGACAACGGTTTTGCAGTTGTTTCTCTATCATATGGGCAATAAGGTGGAGCAGTTCCCGTGTTTTTTGTGACTTTGCTAAATTTATTTTTCGAAACAGTGTAGATCTACCCCTCAAGATTGAGACTGTGCTTGACCTATTGCCGGAGTGAGATTCCAAAAGGGAGGTATATTTTGGGGCCCTGAAAGTTTTAGCCATAAAGCGTTATTGCAGAAACCCTCAAAAAGGGGCATATCGACTTCTGTGTTCTATGGGTAGGATTTTTTTTTGGGGAAAAAAGGGGATGGAGGCCCCCGCCCATGCTTGTTCGGAAATGAATAAGAAAAGGGTAAAAAACCAATACCCCTTACCCTTGTTTAAATGTTCAATAAAAAACCAAGGAAAAAATTTGGTTTTCCCCCCGTTGGATGAAAGGGGCCTTTTTAACCTCATCCGTATCGGAAGGGGATGGTGGAAAACCCCGTTTAACACCCTGGGGTTTTTTTTAATTTGGTTATGCCGTTTGGGTTGTTTTAATGCTCCGGGTCTTCCAAAAACTTGGTTAATGATTTTTTCCGGGCCTCTTGGTTGTTGTATGGTCGTTTCCTGGATGAATTTTGATTTTTTGAAATTGGTGTCCCCTTTTTGGGACAGTACGACGGGTATTAAAAATCCTGAGGAGAATAGTTTGTTTCTAAAGATTAAAAAATGTGTTTTCGGGGTTTGGGGGGAAAAGTCTTTTCTTGGGTTTATTGACTCCTAATCATTTTTTTTTGGCCCCTGAAAAATTAAGTTTCCCGCGTTCCCCCTTCATCCTGAGGCCCTACAGGTTCTAGGATTTGCTAATTATTATCTTGAATTTATTTGTTTTTTTTCTGTCCTAGTTCGGCTTTGATGTGATAAAAGGGGTGAATTTTAAATAATTGGAACCCTGGGGCCTTGAGGCATTTGAGAAATTAAGCAGGTTTTGTATTTCCTGTGTTGTTCAACCCGATCATAAAAAACCCTTTGTGTTGGGTTTGTGCTTTGGATGGTCGGGGCGGCCCTGCAATCTGTAAAAAGCAAACCCTTCCCCGGCCCTTTTTTTGGGTTAAATTTTTCCCACGGCTGAAAGGAATTATGACTTTTTGGAATTCAGGAGTTGTTGGTAAAAGGGGGGCCTTTCGAGGAATGGCCCATTCCTTGAAAGTGCCCAGAATAAAGTCCGGTCCTTATGTCTAAAAACCCTCCCCTTTTTTAGAAAAGGGAAAAAAGATTGAACCCCACTTTGGCACGTTGAGCTTATTTTTTCTCGCTTTAACTTTTTTGTTACTTACAAACGGTTCTAAAATTTTAAAAGCCGATGGTATTTGAGCTTCTGTCCCCGCCACGCATCCAGGAGGATCGGTCCCTTTATTGCCAGGGGGGATGTTTTTTTCAGTTTTTCCCTGTTTTTAGAAGGGGTTTAAAAGTCCCCCGGTATGGGGACACTGCCAATTGTCTGTTTTAAGGTTTTTGTCCCCTCAGTTAATTCGTGTTTTTAAAAAAATTTCATTTCGGTTATCTGGCACTGGAGGTTGGCCAAAGGCTGATTTTCATTTTTAGGGGGGCTTTTTGTCTGTGTGTTGAACCCATGGACTCTTGTGAACCCTGCGTGGGGAAAAGGTTCCGACTCTTCCTCCTGGTGAACTTTTTTTTACCTGTCGAAATCCGGCCCCACTTCATGGGTTTTTTGATGGCCTTTCCCTCCTTCGGAGGGCAAAACAGTTTTTGGGTGGTAGTGGACCATTTCAGAAAGATGGACACTTGTTCTTAAGGGGTTCGTTTGTCCTAAAAACTTGCTGAACTTTTTAAAAAAACCATTGTCAAACTGATGATTTCCCGGGAATTTGTTTGGGCAGAGGGGTTGTTCGTTTCTCGATTTTGGAGGAATTTTGCAAGGTTGGTTTTAAACCTGTTTCCCCCCTGCCTTCTCACAGAGACAAAGGAGCAAGAGGGTAAATAAAATGGTAACAGAAAAACTGTTGTTATGTCTCTGTTTGCGGGACGGGGTTTAAAATTTTTTTTTCCGTTGAAGAGTTTCCCATTAATATCGTGTGCTGCTATAGAACATATTAATGTTTACTTTTTTAATTCAGATGGTTACATGATTAGTTAAATAATTAATCCCTTTGGTGCCACCTTGGGGGCCTTTGTTTGTAAGGTTTTAAAAATGTTATTTTTTCCCTGTTTAAGGGGAAAAAGTTCTTTGTTTTGGGGTAGAGATCATTTCACTATGTCTGCACAGAAGAGGACCACCCATCTATTCTGCTTTGTTGAAGCTAGTTGGAAAGCTGTTCAGTTTGGAAATGTTGCTATCCAGCTTCTTAAAGCATGCTATTTCAGTTTAGAACTTGTATGTAGTTACGAAGATTTATTGTTGTTATTTAGATAACCTTTGGTTGTTGTCACATGAATGTTTTGTATTTCTCCTTGTAACTGTTTTATGTTTGTTACAAACAGCATTGTGTATTTAATTCTTTTTGTTTGTCCATCAGTTTTACCCGATCCTAACCCCTGTTAATAAAAAACGATTAAAACCCGGTCGAAATATTGACAATTTTGGAAAGGGGCGTTTAGCTGCCTGTCGAGTCCACATAGACCCGGGGGGTACGTAAAGGTGGGGGAGGAAGTAAACAAATGTATAAACAAGGGAGAAGATTAGAATACGAGGTCGCCGTGCAGCTTTCCCCCTCAAGCAAAACACAGCGATTTTAAATATAAAAATGTCACAAAAAGCCACAATTTTTTAAAAGGGAAAACCAAAAGAGCGTCCAAAGCGTCATCTGTCGGAGTGCGGGCCCCAGCCCGCAAGGCTAAAGCAGCAAGGCTCGAGTGCTTTTGTGAAAAAGATGCAATGAAGTTACAGCAAGACCCCGGGAAGCAGAGGGGTGACAGAAAGCAGCCGGAAGCAGAGGGGTCGACAGAAAGCACCCCTGGGAAGAGGAAAGCCAAAAAGAGGCCATTAGAGCGGGAAAGGACCGTGCAAGAAACATGGAGAAGCTCCTATTGAAAAAGAAAAGCGCCCCCCATAGTGAAGAAAAATTTTAGAAGACTGATCCCCGGAGTGACCCAGGGAACGCAATGTGTTTGGCCTAGGAAAACCCCTCAAGATCCACTACAGGATTCAGAGTGTCATCAAATCATTAGCAGTCTCGGTAAAGAAACCAAAGATTCATCGCTGACCCACCCAAAGACTCCTTCCCGCAGCGGGGGAAAAATGATTCCGCCCAAAGTTCTACAAGCAAGAGGAGCAGACAGCATTCGATAAAGTGGATTCCCCCCTCAAAAAAAAATCCTTTCTTTTTCCCACCGGGGAAGTTTTTCCCCTAAAGGGTATGATCTGCGGCTGATCAAGTTCCCTAAAGGTATGATCAACCCCTACCACACCGAACAATTCCCCAGCGACCCATTTCGGGCCCAATAAGCCAAAGGATTTGTAAGTTTTTTGCTCGCGTGAGGGGTCACAAAGGATTGTAAAGTTCGGTGTCCGAAAATTTAAAAAGTTTGGCGACCCTTTTTCCCAAAATAAAAATCGGACTTGGAGTGTCTTTTAGGGAAGATTAAAATTCCCCTAGAAAAGTGGCCGGGAAAATGAATTGCTGGATGCTAAGAAAAAAAAAGAAAAATTAAAAAATTACCGAAAAGGTCTTAAAATGTTTGGGGAGAGCTAGATGGGTTATGGTTCAGCAGGGGCTTTAAAAAGCTCATTGTTCAAAAGAATGATGATTTCCCCTAGAATAGCGAAAGGGGATACCAGAAAAACTTAGAGAACAAAGTGATTTTTAATGGAATACAGGTTCCAAAGCGATGGAGATCTCCGGGACTTGCATTTCTTGACCACCGAGGGTCAAACCTATGTACAAAAGCTTCCTTAAACTACAAGTAAGTGGGTCAACAGGGTTGGGTATAACAAGTCAAATGTACCATTTCCTCCTTTTAGTGTGTTTGTGGATTTTGTTCAAGCAAGCAAAGTTGGGAATGTCAAGCTTGTTTTTCAATGTATTTTTCATCTTGGTTTAAGCTCATAGAACCCCGTGACATTCCCAAAAAACCAAATATCTCCCCAAAAGATTACCTCACAGGTCTTCAAATCCTTTTACCGGACCCCACGATAAAGGACCCCAGTAAGCAGTCCCCCTTGCAAGGAAACCCCTTTCCCCTATGAAATGCAGAGCCTTCAGGGAAAAGTGTGGAGAATGCAAAACCTTCCCCAAAGGCACATATGCTAAAATGTTGTTGTGACATTTCACTTTGCCAAGGATGTAAAAGGGTTTGTGTAAAATGTAAGAATGTGAAGAAAGATCAAAACAGCTTTACACCTGGGCCCGCCCTTGGACTTTAAAATGCAGAAAGCATGAGGAACAGATGAAGGAGAGGGAAATGTAGTAATGTACACCCGCAGTTACTTCACAATGTACGAGGTCTGCAAAGGATCAAGGTGGCGGGTTTCTCAAAATATGTGGTCAGGTTACCCCAGGGCCAAAGAAAAGCAATTTAAGATCTATGCAATTTGATGACCAAAGTAAAGTTTGCAGTCTGCTTTCTTTGAAATGTTTAAAAATCAAAGGACCCCCCCTCCCTATCACTAAAGCTGTGCAGGTCTTTGGCGGGGGAGGGGAGCTACTGGATACCCTTTTAGTCTATTTTGGTCTCACCTGTTTTCCCCACCCCACCAAATGAAAGAACCCGATCCCCGACAATAGGGTGAAATCCCTAACCCGATGTTGAGTATCATCCCCTTTGAGGGTATGCTATTTTACAGAAATTTATGCTCAAGCAAGATAATCCCATCCTTTGGGGGAGTATTTGAGGTTCACAAAGTAAAGCCAAAAATTTAAGGGCCTCACAATGCTCCATATGCCCCGAAAAATTTATTAGGTGGGTATTATGGAATGTTTGTTAGGGAAAGTGCACAAACCGACCTTTGTTAACAAATGCTTAAAACCTAGAAAGGATGCCCTTCTCTTTTAAAAAGTGTGAAATTAATTTCACCCCAAAGGCACCCCAAGCTTTCAAAAAACCCTTCCCCTTCATAGGCTTCCATGTGACAATTTGCCTGTGCGTGACCCCGACCCTTTTGGGGTGCACGTTTTCCAAGAATAAAAAAGGGGCAATCAAATGGAATGTTTTGAAGATAAAACATTTTAACAAAAATGGAGAAGGAAAAACAAAAACAAAATTTCCAAACTTGGGTTTTCCCCTTCCCTTTAGGACTGTGAGACCCCGTTTCCTAACAACAGAGAACCAAAATTTTCAAACGCTTATTTTCCCCCACAGTAATTTTAGAGAAAACCCGATATGAAAAACCCTTTTTTTTATTCAGGAGAAAATTTTTGAGAAAGGTTGCAGAGATAGCTCCTATTTAAAAGACTTGAGGGAGGGGGCTGGATTTGTCTATTCGGAGTATCACCAAAGAAACCAGGTAAAAAAGAGTTTGTGTTGACTCCAGGGCCAAGCCGATGGTGTGTCTTAAACTATGTCCTTTGTCAAAACCCGACCCGAACAACCCCACTCCCTTGGGTTTCTGCGCTTTTTAAGGATTGTTTTGGGTTTTTTTTAATCCAAAAGGTTCCCCTGCTTCTGGTAAAGAAAAACACAGAAACTTTTTTAATTCTTCGGTTAGAGCAAAGATCCCTTTAAAGATCCCAGAGTATCGATGCGGGTACATTCTTTGGTAACGCCCCTTCCCGGAAATGCCCCTTTTTGGGTCAAAAATTTTCCCCTAAGGAGGGTGAGAAAGATATGGTAGATGTTAGAACTTGTGAAAAAATTTTTTTTTGGTAGTTTAAAAACACTACCCCCAATTGGGCTGCAATCGTTTCTCAAAAAAAGCCCAAGAAAAACTTGTTAAATTTTAAAACTTCTAAAAATTTCATCCAACAGAAAGAATTAAGGGGGCCTTTTTAAACGCTACTCAAATGATTAAAAGATTTTGATTTGGACCGCATCTTCCTAGCACGAGTCTTGGACTTCTTGGGGTTTACGTCTGACCCTTTACGTTCCAAGTAAGAAAAGGAAAAAAAACCCTTTACCGAAGAGGGAGTCTTGTTCCTAAACAGCTTTTATGACCCTTTGGATTGGGGTATTTAAAGGAAGCAAACAGAGGGCAACCCGGGGGTCTTTGACGGGCGACCCAAAACCTTTAAAGAAAGGTGGTTTTGGTTTTTAATGTTTTTTTTTGAACTTATTGTGTTTTAAAATTAAAAAAAAAACTTTGGCTGTCCTTAAATTTTTGTTGGCCTATTTTAAGCTTAGATGCAAAGGAAACTTATTGGATTCGTTTGGGAAAAAAACCTTTTTTGAAAAACACCCCCTAGAAATTTGTGTGATTTAAGATTTTCCCAAGATAAAAGATGAATGGGAAAAAAAAAGTTGGTTTTACACAGTGGTGTTGGGTTTTTGGGTTTTTAGTCATTCAAAAGGGTTTAGGGGTTAAATTAAAACAAGGTTTTTACTAAGACCTAAACGGAAAGGAACCTGAAAATAAAAGTCTTTGGAAGGTTGTATTTTTCTAAGCCCCCAAATTTTAGAAATTTTTGGGAGAGACAGGGGTTGAAAATGTCTGGTGCAAAGTTGTAAAATTAAAGCGCAGATCAAATCTCTGTTTAGAGATTTCATGGAAACCATTGACCATACCCCCAAAAAACCCCCTACTTCTTCAAAAAATCCCTTTACTACAACCAAAAATTTTTCCCGTAAACGTGGCCTCTAGGTTTTTTCAAAACATCCGCGAAGAGGAAAATGAAAAAGAGGTCAAGGGATGGCAGAGGCAAATGTTCCTCGGGCCGGTTTTGTTTTTGGGGGGGGTTTTAGGTTTTGTTTTGTGGCTTTTTTTTGGGGGGGGGGGTGGTGCATTTTTTGTTTTTGAATTTTGTGGTTTGAAAGTTTATTTAATGTTGGTGACTTGTGGGGTTTTTTTGGGTTTTACAAATTTTTGCTTTTAAGGGGGGGTTTTTTTTTTAGGGAAGACTCTTTCACATATTCTGCCCGGGGGGGTTCCCCTTTTTTTGCTTGGGGTTGGTGTTGGGTTTCATTGGGAATGTCTGTATATGTTATAAGTTTTATAAGTTTGAACTTGATGGGGATTTAACCAAATTTAATTTGTTTTTTTGTAAAATGGATGTTTAAATTATGTTTAGTATTTTAAAACCGTAATGGTTTTTACAAAAGCAAAGTGTTTTTGTTTTTTTTTTTCCTGTTTTTACCCGTCCTAATCTGTTATAAAACCAAATTCAAACGGTGTTTTTGGTAGGGGAAGGGTTTGTGGTGGTGGGGGGGTGAAATGGGGGGGGGGCTTGGGGGGGGTTTGTTTTGTTGGGTTTTTTTTTGAAAGGCCCCCGGCATAGTTTTTCAGTACTGTTGTCTGCGGGGGGGGCTTAAAGATGTGGTTGGAACTCAAGGGGTCGAAGGGTGGGTTCTTACCCAGAACATCAAAAAAAATTTATGACACTTTTTTTTCTGAGGGGGCTTTGGGGGATTAGTTACTTCCCGAAATTTTGATTTAAAAATTCCCCGTTCGGGTTTTTTATTTTAAAAATCCAGGGCAACCGGAAACCTTTGCGGTAAAAGTGTTTATTTTCCTTCTAAGGGGGTCATTCGGGGGGCCGCCCCTTTGGCCTCCCTCCATTTATGGGGGAGTTGAAATGTACCCCAAATTTTTCCATAAGGTCCAAAACACTCAGTTTGGTCCCTTGGGAAAAGTTATGTTCCTGAGGTTGTGATCATGGGTTCCGGAAAATTCATCAATGCCGATCACCTTTATATAGGTTTTCCTTGAGTCTCAACCCGGACAAAACCAGTCCAGGTGACAGGGCTCGGATGGCCCATCTAATAACTGTAAGGGCTAGGCAGCCAGAGCTCAGCCTTCAGGGAGCAACAGTTGCAGAAGCTGAATTGCGACCCACACTGATTACACATTCTGCTGGAAGATGTGTGAGTGACAGTGGCCAGCCACTCCGGGATTGGTGGTGGTGTCACAACAGCCAATGGAGGGCACAGTGAACCACTCCAACCAGACTACAAGGGTGGTATACGGGAACCACATCTAAACTCCCTGCAGGCTTGAATGCTGCTGTCTGCGAAATTTCTGGCTGCTTGCTTTCATGTTATTTTTATTGTGCTGCCTTGCTTACTTGTGTACCAGACCCAGCTTGCTCTCGGACCCTTCGAGCTTTCCTGCTGATTTTGGTACATCACTCCGTTTGTGCTTTGGACCCCGACCTTCGTTAACGGTTTCTCTTTCGTTTTGTTTTGTGGCTTGGTGTTCTCTGGTTATTGACCCTGATTTTCTGACCTTCTTCCTCCTGATGCCCCTGCTCTTTAGAAAGTGAGGGGACTGTCGCCCAGTTTGGTTGTCTGGCGCCTATAGGCAGCACATCACTAAGGCATGAAAAGTGAGCAGGGTCTCCAGTTATAGCTCACTGTACCTCCTTGATGTGACATTATGTTTTCCTGGAAGGTGGAGGGTAGAAAAAACAAAACAAACAGAACTATTAATAGCTGACTCAAGAGATTGAACCATTACCAAACATTAGGGAGACATGCTGGAAAAACTAGGCGCATCGAAGTGCATTTTCACTTCTATTTTTCAGTGATCCAATGCATCATGAATATATAAAAGTGGGTTTTGTGCATTCATAATGGTGTCTTAAGTTCATCACACCCCGCCTGTGTGTTTGGCGCATTTTGGAACTTAGACGGGCATAAGTTATGCACCAAACATGTTTAAAGCTATAGAGGGAAATAAAAAAGTCTTAGATTAGCATGTCAGTGAATAGAATCTATGGTGCTTGAACTTGCTTGGTTGCACCACAGGTCTCTCTCAAGTCCTGTGGTGTGCTGTTCTCTTTGCTTTATGTAATATAAAGGGTTGAGGAGCCAGCAAAAAGAAATTTAAAAATATTATTGTAGTAAAAATTAAAAATGTAAAATCTGAACAACATCATCAGTGGTTATTTATGTAAATACTTAGTTTTAGATTCTATTTATTTTAAATACATTTTCTAGGAGTTATTTTGGAGATGTATAAATAATCTCATATTAATTTTAGTTGATAACATTTTTATTAAATTATTTAATTTTATCATAGTTTGCTAATTAGCATAGATTACTTTTTTATTTCTTGTGTCTGGTGTTTAAGTTGAGTTAATATTGGACATTTTTTTCCCTATCGGCAAATCTAGCTCACATTTCGACTCCTCAGGCAGAACCACTTTAAGATTGTGTCTGCCTAGCCGAGCAATAATGCGCCCTTCTTTTTCCGGTTCACATTCATATATGTGTATTAAATATTATGTGTGGTGAGGGACAATCCCGCAGAACATCTCCATACATGTTATGCACATTAAAAAGTGTGCGTCTGTGAACCAATGCGCATAACACATGCGTTTGGCTCATTAGACATCATAGCCAGCTCCCTATTACGCCTGTGATGGGTTGAAAACCCAATCTTACATGTCTCCTGAGTAGGAAACATGATGAATGGGGCTGCACCAGGTTTCTCTAAATATAAGCTTTTTTCAAGGTATCCTACACAACCCTCACCTTGTAAAAATGAAATCATTTTCAGCTAAATTGCAGATTGTTAGAAAAAAGAATTTCATTTTTCGCAGCCTAATGCTGAAAAATTGTGATTTGAAAGACCTGATGGGTTAAAATCTCACTACAACTAATGATATATATTCCTTAAGAGGTGTAGTTATACATTATGGGGTATTTTTAGGGGTAGGTATTAAAGTTTTTAAGCACCCTTATGGAGTCCGTAGACCTGTAATGGTGCCCTAAAGAAAATCATAATGAAACGACGACCTCAAAGTTTAGGTAAGGGTCCTCTCTATTTTGAAGCTTTTAGTTGAGCCAATAGTGCACTCGTCCACATAGGGTACCACTAAATTTTTCCAAAATATTGGGTGGAATTGATATTAAGCTGCATTTCACTGGTTCATACTACCATGAAAATCTGCAAATAAATTGGAAATTTCACCTCCACTTGCTTTAATTTCTGTGAAAGCATTTCTAATGGGTTAATACCACTTCACCTATTGCTGTTTTGTTTATGACTTAAGGGGTGTAGTTTCTTAGATGGAGTCTTTATGGGTTATCTAACATACAGACCCTCAAAGCCATGTCAGATCTGGACTGGTCCTAAAAAAATCTATGTTGCAAATGGTCTTGAATATTGTGTAATATATATACATGAAATTTCTTAGGCCCCTAAATTAAAAAAAATTAAAAAGACATTTAAGAAATCATGCCAACCTACAATGTTCATATGGTAGATGCTTAGTCAAAATATTTCTGTGTGGAAATAGCTATCTGTCTTATTTTATTTAATTTTATATTTAATTTGTCAGCTTTTTAGTTTTTATAATTTTATTTTAATTTATCTTATTGTTATTTTATTTAACTGTATATAGTTTTATAATTATCATGTAGTTCTTGCAATGGACCGAGCTGTCTGTTATAGAGTTACTTTTCTAACGCCACCAACCCTCAGATCTTACAATGCAGCAAATTTTGGTTTTGAGTCAACATTATCATGCCCTCTCCTACGATGCACACCAATTTATGAAAATGCAGTACAAAAGCGTTAATCATACTGGCACATTCTATACTGTTTTAAAGCTATTTAGAACTGGCGTTTCGGCTCTAGTTTCATACATGTGCCCTTAATAAAAAGCATTGGGTTGGCATATTTAGAAGGAGAACTGAAATTAAAGTTATTATTTTTGTAAAGTTCTATAATGGACTTCTGATTATGATGATTGGTATGATGATTAAGACTTATCATAATCAATATTATTCATCAGGCTAATAGAAATCAGATATAGGTCAAGTTTTGCAGTAGCTATAGATGGCTTGTTTTTGTGGGACAAGCTGTGTATCTTTTCAGTGGCACATTACATGTACCCATTGGGGTTAGATAATTATTTATTTTTATTGTTGTTTTAACGAGGGTAATGCAATAAAATGTTATGGATAAAAAATTAAACATGTTACATTCTATTATTGTTGGGGGCTCAGTATGTACAGCATGTGTCTACTAAATATACTCTAAATATACGGGTTCTTTTTTTTTTTACTTTGATTAAGTTGTTTTTGTGTTTGACAAAAATCATATTTGAGTTTAATTTTTTCTGGGATGGCACGGGTTGTTTTTTTGCCTGATTATTTGTTTTATAAGTAATAAGTTTCATTGATTCACTTTGTAGGGAAGATTAATTGAGGAAAATCAATTTCATCAATAATTTTAAATTTCGTCATGTACTGTTACCAGTTTCAATAATGTTACCTGTGTTGTTGGGAGTAGTTAACAATTATGCTGTTTGTTTAATTTACTTTTGTCTCTTGCCACTGTAACAAGACATGCAATAAAAAAAAACAACAAAAAAGGATAAAATGATGCCTGTTATTTTTACAGGCATAATAAATTGTACTACAGAGGTGTCAAGAGTCAGTATTGAAAAAACTTTGAGACTCTCGGTTCACATATCATGATCAGAATATGTTTAAGCTGCCCACGACTTCAACGTGGTCTCAAATCGGGCAGTCCTATCCTATTCTTTACCTCTCAATCGAGCCAATCAGGCCTCTCACTGGGTCACCGACCTCCATTATTCAGAGAGAAAAATAAAAAAACACCCAACCTGCAAAGCTGCCCTTCTTATGACAGCCTGTGAGAGTGGGCAGGGACAGAAACCAAAATTGAAGCACCCATTCCTTTCCATATAGGTTAAAATCAATGTACACCTATTATAACGTATGTTTCTTAACACAATAACATTTCTGAATAAACTTATGCAAACTGGGTGCCACTGGCAGGGCTGCGGCACACATGTAAATATACATGTACACACACAGACCGCCACCAGCGGCACAATTCTGCAAAAAGGGCAATACACTACGTCGAAATCCTAAAGAAGCATTTATGCTATCTATCATACATGAAAAACTTTGAGACTCTCGGTTCACATATCATGATCAGAACATGTTTAAGCTGCCCACGACTTCAACGTGGTCTCAAATCGGGCAGTCCTATCCTATCTTCACCTCTCAATCGAGCCAATCAGGCCTCTCACTGGGTCACCGACCTCCATTATCAGAGAGAAAAAATAAAAAAACACCCAACCTGCAAAGCTGCCCTTCTTATGACAGCCTGTGAGAGTGGGCGGGGACAGAAACCCAAAATGGAAGCACCCCTTCCTTTCCATATAGGTTAAAATCAATGTACACCAAGTATAACGTATGTTTCTGCACACAAAACATTTCTGAAAAAACGTATGCAAACCTGGGTGCCACAGGCAGGGCTGCGGCACACATGTAAATATACATGTACACACACAGACCGCCACCAGCGGCACATTTCTGCAAAAAGGGCAATACACTACGTCGAAATCCCTAAAGAAGCATTTATGCTATCTATCATACATGAAAAAACTTTGAGACTCTCGGTTCACATATCATGATCAGAATATGTTTAAGCTGCCCACGACTTCAACGTGGTCTCAAATCGGGCAGTCCTATCCTATCTTTACCTCTCAATCGAGCCAATAAGGCCTCTCACTGGGTCACCGACCTCCATTATTCAGAGAGAAAAAATAAAAAACACCCAACCTGCAAAGCTGCCCTTCTTATGACAGCCTGTGAGAGTGGGCGGGGACAGAAACCAAAATGGAAGCACCCCTTCCTTTCCATATAGGTTAAAATCAATGTACACCAAGTATAACGTATGTTTCTGCACACAAAAACATTTCTGAAAAAACGTATGCAAACCTGGGTGCCACTGGCAGGGCTGCGGCACACATGTAAATATACATGTACACACACAGACCGCCACCAGCGGCACATTTCTGCAAAAAGGGCAATACACTACGTCGAAATCCCTAAAGAAGCATTTATGCTATCTATCATACATGAAAAACTTTGAGACTCTCGGTTCACATATCATGATCAGAATATGTTTAAGCTGCCCACGACTTCAACGTGGTCTCAAATCGGGCAGTCCTATCCTATCTTTACCTCTCAATCGAGCCAATCAGGCCTCTCACTGGGTCACCGACCTCCATTATTCAGAGAGAAAAAATAAAAAAACACCCAACCTGCAAAGCTGCCCTTCTTATGACAGCCTGTGAGAGTGGGCGGGGACAGAAACCCAAAATGGAAGCACCCCTTCCTTTCCATATAGGTTAAAATCAATGTACACCAAGTATAACGTATGTTTCTGCACACAAAAACATCTCTGAAAAAACGTATGCCCGATTTGAGACCACGTTGAAAGTCGTGGGCAGCTTAAACATGTTCTGATCATGATATGTGAACCGAGAGTCTCAAAGTTTTTTCATGTATGATAGATAGCATAAATGCTTCTTTAGGGATTTCGACGTAGTGTATTGCCCTTTTTGCAGAAATGTGCCGCTGGTGGCGGTCTGTGTGTGTACATGTATATTTACATGTGTGCCGCAGCCCTGCCAGTGGCACCCAGGTTTGCATACGTTTTTTCAGAAATGTTTTTGTGTGCAGAAACATACGTTATACTTGGTGTACATTGATTTTAACCTATATGGAAAGGAAGGGGTGCTTCCATTTTGGGTTTCTGTTCCCGCCCACTCTCACAGGCTGTCATAAGAAGGGCAGCTTTGCAGGTTGGGTGTTTTTTTATTTTTTCTCTCTGAATAATGGAGGTCGGTGACCCAGTGAGAGGCCTGATTGGCTCGATTGAGAGGTAAAGATAGGATAGGACTGCCCGATTTGAGACCACGTTGAAGTCGTGGGCAGCTTAAACATATTCTGATCATGATATGTGAACCGAGAGTCTCAAAGTTTTTTCATGTATGATAGATAGCATAAATGCTTCTTAGGGATTTCGACGTAGTGTATTGCCCTTTTTGCAGAAATGTGCCGCTGGTGGCGGTCTGTGTGTGTACATGTATAGTTACATGTGTGCCGCAGCCCTGCCAGTGGCACCCAGGTTTGCATACGTTTTTTAGGAAATGTTTTTGTGTGCAGAAACATACGTTATACTTGGTGTACATTGATTTTAACCTATATGGAAAGGAAGGGGTGCTTCCATTTTGGGTTTCTGTCCCCGCCCACTCTCACAGGCTGTCATAAGAAGGGCAGCTTTGCAGGTTGGTGTTTTTTTTATTTTTTCTCTCTGAATAATGGAGGTCGGGTGACCCAGTGAGAGGCCTGATTGGCTCGATTGAGAGGTAAAGATAGGATAGGACTGCCCGAATTTGAGACCACGTTGAAGTCGTGGGCAGCTTAAACATATTCTGATCATGATATGTGAACCGAGAGTCTCAAAGTTTTTTCATGTATGATAGATAGCATAAATGCTTCTTTAGGGATTTCGACGAAGAGTCAGTATTGGGCTTCATTTTAAAAACATATGTTTATTAAAGACCTTGTAGATGGCTTACAGTGTAGAATTTCAATATTCACAAATGATTCTAAGCTATATAAGCTGATCAACACTGAGGAGGATAACATAATATTACAGAGGGATTTAGGTAAGTTGGAGGCTTGGACGGAAAAACAGCAAATTAAGTTTAACATAGATAAATGTAAGGTCATGCACTCAGGCTAAGAAAAAATGTAAAATTATATATAAAATAGTAAAACACTGAGTGAAACTGCTACAGAAAAACACTTTATTCTGACTGCCATTTAAAAAAATATATCTTTTTAACTATTAGACATTTTGCAAAACTAAAATTACTTCAGTTTTTTTTTTTCCTTGGGAAAAGAATTTTACTTTAAAAGGAATTTCCCAAATTTTTTTTTTTAATTTATTAAATAAGACTTAACCCATATTCTTTTCTCTTAGCCGTTTTTATTCTCGATTGTAGATTTCTAAATTCAGTCGTTTTAATTGTGAGGGAGCATTCTTGCCGCCTGCTTTAACAGCAGTCAGAGAGTTTTCTTTATGGGAGCTTTGTGCAATAGGGCCTTAAGACTGATTCAAAAGATTGACTTTATAGGAGAGTTTTTCTGGCATGCTCTGTGACTGGGAAAATGTCGGTCAGGGAGGGGGAGGGTAAGCTGTGACAATTCCTATTGTGACTGGTGGATTCGTTTCTATAACATTGGTGTCTCCTTTCAGTTGACCCTGTTGTGCAATAAGAGCGATACTGAAAATCTATCCCTAGAACGGAATGAGACTGTTATTTGGTTACTGGCCAAAGTTAAAAAAAATTTGGGGCTTTAAAATTTTTAAAATATGAAAGTGTATGGGAAAAAAAAAAAAAATCCAAAAAATTCCTAAAAATGTATTTAAAATAAAAAATGTGTTAAACAAAAAAGCATTTTTTTTAAGACAATTCCTTTTAAGATTGGATGTAAATGGACTTGTTGTTTTTTACAGTCCACCCATGAAAATTGTAAGCGTTTAAATGATTTCTTGTTCAAGTTCCTTTGTGGAGTTAAGAAGATGTATATAAATAGTCTATACATAATTGGTAATGACACATTAATTAAAACCTAATCTATGAAAGTTTTTCTTTAATTTATTCTAAAAATAAAAAACAAAAAAAAAAATATCAAAACAACAGCAAAATTGCTGTTTTTTTGTTTAAAACACTTAACAAAAAACTGAGAAACGATAAAAAAAATCATTTGTAATCTAAAATGGTACCAATAAAAACTACAGACCACTTGAAGAAAACAAGCTCTCATACAGCTCAATTTCTAGGAAAAAAAAAGCTTTCTAGGTTTTGGAATGCAGTAACATTGTTGCCTAAAACTATTAACATAATAAATACAATATAAATTTGTATCATTTTTTTAAACACCCTAAAAAATATGGGTTTGTTATTAAAAATTATCCACACAGTAAATGCCATTTAAATTTTGTTCATTTTTGCAACAGATTGAAAAGCGATTAAATATAGCAGATACTCTAAAATGGCACTGATGGAGACTCTTTCATTGTATAAAAAAAATAGAAAAGGTTAAATTTTTCAAGCATGGAAAAAAAT